>JADDOH010007294.1:0-87972 GCA_016648135.1 Agrypnia vestita | reverse complement strand
TGTGTAAAAATAATATAATGAGAAATAATGTTTACGAAACTTTATTAATAGGCATGAATGATTCAAATCTTACAATAAAAATTATATAAACTAAAATCAAAAATGTGCGGATGGAAACTCGGGAACTTTTTTGATTTATTGGTTCACTTGAATTTTCTATCTCAGTTTGCAAAGTTTCCATTTTGAACAAGAGCGTGTCTATTCTATGACAAGAGCATGCCACTAATAAGCATGTGTGTTTGATTGTTAGCTTTGGGCATGCTTATTTATGAGAATGCCACTAATAAGCATGCGAATAATGAGCAAGTGTGTACAGTTGTTAGGGCATTGCTCATTAGCATGCCACTAAAGAAGCATGTGTATCTGTACCTTTAGGTATTGGCGACGGCAGTTTAAACTGTAAATCTGTGCGCTTAACCGGCTTAACTCGCTGCGCAAGATTTTTGACAAATATCATAAAAATCGTTTTTATTCCATTTTTCCACATTTTACTCACTCTATCCACAATCGAAGAAACAGTGCCTACACCAGATACATCACCTACCTAACTTTTGATTTTAACGAGACACTAACAAGAGACCGAGTACAAAATACATTACTTATTTAAAACTCGTACCTAGTAGGAATATTGGTTAATACGTATTTTGTAGACCTTTTTCGATTTAGTATGTGTAAGCCGCGCGTACGAGGCACGTTGCTTCGTTGTGTTGGTGTTTATACCCGAAAACACCAACACAACGAAACAATATGCATAATGCGCACGGTTTACACATACTAATTCGATTGTCTTTCTTAGATGGAAAGAGGTCTACCTAGTATTATGTTAGTAAAAATACCTAATGACTTACACGGGTATCAAATAGTCCAGCCCCAAAAGCTGGGAAAACGTAACACAACCAATGTGGTTACTATTTATTCTTTGTAATCATGTGTATATAAGGGTGAAAAACGCTAAATACCTTTGGACGGGGAGCTAGTTGCCAATTTTTAGTTTGGCTGGGCAGGAAGACATAATTCAAAATAACTAACAAAATAACTTCGATTAGAACTACTACAATAATGTCAATCGTCATCTCGAAAATCATATTTTTAAATAGCCTAACTGTATCATCACTTTTTTAGAAAACAGGGAAATGTTGGAGGAAAATTATATTTATAAATAATGAAAATTCTAATTCAATAGTTAAAAATATTTCAAATGTTATTCAACCAGCTTTTTATACTAATAATAAATTAAAAAAATACATATTAAATAATAAAGACAAGGATAATTTTTAATAATAATCGGATTAATCGGGTGATATAAATTTTAATCGGATAATCGGGTGTTTATAAATTAATTTGTAATGATTGTGATTATTTTTATATAGGAAAAACGTGTAGAAATTTTGAAATTAGAATTAAGGAACACTTAAGGTGTTTAAATAGTAATAATTATTCTGAATTTTCTAACCATCTTTTGGCTACGGGTCATTCTTTTGATATTAATAAGGGTTTACAAATTTTACATACAAATTATACAGAATCACAATTTGATAAATTAGAAATTTTGGAAATAAGAAAGAGTGTAAATAGTAAATTGAATATTATAAATAATCAGGCCCTTTTTGCAAATAGTTATCTTTTAAATTTATTTTCATGTTAATTAGGTACTTTATATTACCATTTTCCATACATAACTTTTTAATATTTTGATCTATACTTCGATTTTTAAATATTATTTTTGTTTTCCTGATGAAGAAGCCATTGGCTTCGAAAAATGTTGATTTTTTTCAATAAATAAGTGGTTTAAACAAAGTTAATTTATATTAATTATAAATATGAATTATTCGTTAGAAGTTTCACACGATTTTTTAAGAAATATTTCTTGTCGCCATAGGTTAATTATTACGAAACAAACGACAAATTTTTCCCTTGGACGTAATGACGCTAACAAACAGCGTTAAAAAATAAATAATCATAGGTACAAAAAAGTATATAAAAAAAACCTCGTTGTGAAACATGAATAATTATTTTCAAGCCCCCATAATGTGTACAAGATTAAATAAAAGCGAGCGGCCGAGACATGGTTTAATTGAAAAATTGCATGTCGACAGTGTGTTTCCTTTTTTCACCATTTAGAAGAAGGATTGCTTGCTACTAAGTAATATTAAAGTTTCTAGCGTCCACTTTCTTTCCCACAGCGCGAAAAATTGCAGGGTTGTTATAAAACTACTTCTGGATCAGAATGTCCCAGAAAACTATACACAGAGGCTTCCATAAATGTATAAAAATTTATAATTTATATAGCGTCATTTTCGTTTCACTTCCCAATTTCAGCTCAAGTGCTTTACGTAAAAACTGTATAGTCCTACACTAGTCAGGGTTCTAAAAAATCAAAAATTTGATATATGTAGGTATATCCAAAGTTTTTTCTTCTTTTTTGCACACGTCGATTGATACAAACTTGAAATAATTAGGAAATTTATTATTTTATTTTGAATTATTATGTTGCTCTTTCTAATGTAGTGTTATGGGGGGTTTGTTTCTTTGTGTGAAATAAAAAACAGAATATATAAAACATATTAAACATAAAAAACAAACGTAGCACTTTTTAAAATACAACCAGCGCCATCTAGTAAAGATCGTAGATATTTAAAAAAAACCTGTAGCATTTTTTAAAATACGACTAGGGCCATTCATCAACGACCGCAGAAAGTTTTTTTGGACATATATCAAAAATAAAAATCAAGTAATAAATATCGTGATATATATCAACATATATATCCTCGAACCCTGATACTAGTATTTAAAATTTCTAATTGCGAACATGTGTAAGTGATTTTTCAAAAAGGTGTTTTTTTAGTATTTTAAATAATGATAAAAATTATTCAGGGAAAATGAAAAAAAAAATACATTAGAGAGTTAAAATATAATATCTAAAAACGCTCTTATAATAACCCTGTACGTTATTATTATGATAAGTTTTAAAATAAAATTAATGTTCGTGATAACCAGTTAGTGGTAGCGACAAGCCAACCGAAATTATAATCAACTTAAGCCCGCATTTAAGGGTTTCATGTTTTCTAGTCATTTGTGCACGCTATACCTACATCGGCAGTACTACAACCTCGTGGTTCCACCCCGAAAGGTGTGAATGATTATGTAAAGCTAATAATTAAAACAAATCAGCTTGTCAAATAAATATTATTTATTTATTTTAGGAAATATTAACAGCAAATCTTAAATTAACATACAAGAGATAAAAACAAAGTGTGACAAACAACAATGAAATAAGCAATATTGCTATTGCATTGTAATGCCGCCAATTTTTAAGTTTTAAGTTTGACAGGTTTTGAAATTAATGAATTCAACCAATTAGAAAGCTCATTCATTACTCGTAATTGTGACCAACTTAAGGTTTGTTTACGTTTTAGAGCTTTCTGATTCATTGAAATCATTAATTTAAAACCTGTCAAACTTAAAACGCCAAAATTAGCGACATTACAATGTTGTATGTTAGTTACATTACAATGTACAATAACTGTCAAGATACAGAAATAACAATATTGCTTATTTCAGAATACGGCTGAATATGACATAATTTATACTTTCAAAGCTGATCTTAGCAGAATTAATAGAATTAAAAAAGGGTCGCTCAGATGGTTTGGGCACGTTGAGCGAATGAATGAGGAAAGAATGGAAAGAAAGATATATAATGCAAGTGTTGATGGCGCCAGAAAGAGAGGGCGACCCCGGAAGACGTGGCATGACCAGATCAACCAGATACTGGAAGATGGTCCCGTTAGAAGCCTCAACAACCGGCGAGCTCGCATGCGAATATGTATGAATGTGGATGAGGCGAGAGTTGTATGTCAGGACAGAAGAGTATGGCGCTGGCTGCCTACCCCCACGGGGAAATGGCGTAAGGGTAAGTAAGTATATTTTCAATATATGTTGAGAAGGAGTGGGAAGGGAGGAGTGGAATGTTGGCTTATTATTTCAGATTTGTCTAGGCGATTCCTAAAAAATAGTTTTTTAGTATTCCTACGAATAAACCCCGCAAACAAAAAGGCCAAAAGTCTGAAATGAACGGGTATAAAAATTAATAGTAATAATATAACGTTTTACTGGAGGCAGACAAAGGATTCGTTACATTTCGGTGTAGGCTGTGTTACGCAAGACAAAAACATTTTTGCGCATTTAAATATTCTATTTTCCTTTTTTTACAAGCTCTTTTGTATTTTCAGCTAAAAAAATAATTTTAGTTGAAATTCTTTTATGGGTTACCTCGCGAACACAGCGAGAGCAGAAATTATTAAAATAGAATTTTTGCCGAGTTTCATAACATGAAATTGCTAAAGAATAAAAAGTTGGTGCACGTATTAAAAGGAATTCCAAACGATTATGTTATTTCACGTATCACATAATACTATCTAAAACGAGACGATTCTTGGAGGATAGAAAGAAGAATTAAGATAAATTTTAACTAAGGATAAATTATAGAAGTCTCACAGAGACGAAGCTAAATTGTTTATTAAAAAATGTATAATTTTGATTTTCAGGCGTATTCTAGTAGATATGTTAAATAATTCGAAAGAATATAATATATACGTTAAAAGCAATATTGATAAAAAAAATCCACTTTAAAAAATAAAATATAGAGGTATCATTACTAGTTACGAAAGCTGTATATACTAACTAGTTAATAAAAAAATAAACAAACAACAGATGTCTTTAGCAGAGGCCATAGTAGTATAAGAAAGGATTTTATTTTGAACATATATATATATATAGAACTTTCAAAAATTTGATAATGTGTGGATATTCTTACGATGGAATGGTGTAGGTGTAGAGTGATCACTTAAGCCAGTTCATACAGGTATTAAGCTCTAAGCAATCGCATAAGAAACTTCCATCCACTTTTCTCATATATAAACTAGCTTCGTCTCTGTGAGACTTCTTTAATTTATCGTTAATTAATTAATCATCCCTCTGGGGACAAAATCCAGTAACTGTGTTCTTAGAACATACTTTAATATAAAAAAAAATTGTTTAATTAATATTTTCTTTGGTACGTATTCTCTCACGAGACTGTTGGGAAGAACGACACATAATCGAGGATTTCCCAACACTTGAACGTTTACAACAAATCGGAAATTACTAGAAGGGTCTAGAATAAGCGGCATGGAGTAATATATCGAACAGCGGAATAAATAACTTTGATAGTTGCGAAAATTTGTTCACAGACGTGAGAATATTTTAGAAGACGAAAATAAATCGAAATTAGTGTGAATTGAGAACAGAGCTCTTGACTTTCGTGATTAAATAAAACTATAAGTACGGATTCTTTTCCAAGCTGGTTAATAAAAGAGACAGCGAGAATCATTTCGAAATAATGATTGCAGCCCACAAAAGAAAAAATGTGCCGCACGATTTTCTAGTTTCTGCCGCGACACGACACAGAGGCACACGCCACCGCCATGAATACAGATGACAGCAGCGGGGGTTCACGTAAGATCAAAGCAGAAAAAACTGTCGGGAAATATTATACCCCGATGTTAAGGTGTGTCCACGGATTTATCACTGAAGGTCGTGAAAAATACAATCTGGGCTATTCTGAAAATAGCAATAACAGATCTTTATCCCAACCCTTTATAGACGAAAATGAAAGTAAAAAATAAACGAGACGTGGATATACGTCGGTATTTGGTGTTCGTCGTACTTATAAAAAGGTTTGTATATTTTCACGTATCTCTCTCTCTCTCAATGTAAAAACCTTTTTTTTTCGACGTCCGATTTCTCCGGTCCGGTCTGACAGCTGCCCTCCGCCGCAAATGTAACCTCACAATTCTCATGTTTCGACTAAAAATTTTTAAATTTTTTTATTTATTAATTTTTTTTTTACATCTCAGACCCACAAAACATCACATTGATATTTGTCTGTAGGTGCATCAATACATATATGTAAATAAATTGTATTTACCAGAAAAACATTCATATTAATTAATTACAATAGATGTTATAAACTCAAATACAAATCAACAATACAAGAAAAAATACAAATATTACAAAAATCAAAATAAGTCTCTTTTATTTAATAACATATTATCATTAATTCTGTATTTTGCCCTTTTTTATTAATATCCATTTTGACACGACATGGGATTTTATTTAATATTTTTGGTATGACATATTTTAATGTTCTTTGTCCATATTTATTTATGACCTTCGGTATTCGTAGTCCTTCTTTAACCGTTAATTACATGAAATAAGTACCTACTAATGCTGAATTTAAAGCTTATAGATAAAAAAATTCGTATGCATTTATTAATTTCTTCTCCCACAGCGCCCTGGTGTAAAATTATGGCAAAATCGAAAAGAGAACCACAGAATAGAGAAATATGGTTGGACTCTATATTTGACGGATGGCCGTCATGTACTTCTTTCTCCCTTTAACCACACCACCAACGTAAACCTACGTCTGGTTATTTCTTATTTTTATTTTCGTCTATTAAGTGTTGGGATAAAGATCTGACATCCCAATATTGATATTTTCATAATAGCACAGAATATATCCTAAATACAATCTTATTAAATAATTGATAAATATAGTTATGAATAAGCTATTTATTTCCTCACCGCCCAAATATTATTATCGGCATGACTAAGTATTCTTACCATACTCTTACTAATCTAACTATAATGGTCTTCAGGTTGATACTGTTTACACAGACTTCGACAAGGCACTCAACAAGGTTTCTCGGAATATACTCATTCATAAAATAAAAGCTTTGGGTTTCACTGGAAATATTTTAAAATGGTTTGAAAGCTATCTATCCCTAGAGTCTGGAGGGTATTTATTGTCTGAAAATTTCTCAAAAACCTCAAACCAGTTCGAGTGGCGTTCCAAAGGGCTCACATTTAGGGTCTGTTTTATATTTAGTATTTGTTAACTATCTTGTTACCATATGTGAAGTACTGACCCCACGGCGATGCAATACGATACACCATAACACCATTGCAATGTCCAAATAATTTAAATTGTCGGTGATATTTTTAAAATTTATTTAATTATTTATTTGATAAATTGTCACAAAATTCACGTAAAATTGTCAATTTGGTCATTTAGAACGCCTCTTAACCCCAAATATTTGAAAATATTCCTGTATTGCCCGATCCAGACTTTCTCAAGTACTCAGACTCTCACTCTCTCTCCCTCGTAGATTCCTGATCGTTCTGTTCACGTTAGTGCATGCTAGTCTACGACAAGATTACCACGCATGTGATAAATATTGGTGAACGTTAAAAGTACTACGGTTGTGGTGTTAGTGTTGTGAACATAGTAGTGTAGTGTTGGTCCTGACGAAGAGACGAGTACGTCTCGAAACCGGTAGAACTAAAATCCGTTAGTGGTTTATACTAATTTAACTAACACTGTGTTATAATGCCTAACCACAAAGTTAATACTTTAAATATTAATAATATTTTTCAAGTATTTTGGGTTACAAACTGAATTATTACAGAATTAGGATTGTCGCCGTAAAGTTCTTGGTAAAAATAATTTTAAAAAAAAATTCTGCTATCAAAGCGCAATCGGTGATACTCGAACGATGCTGAATCGAAGTGACTGATATTCGATAACCAATCAGTAGAGGCGCCACCGTCATACAACTTGGCCCGACGCGACCCAACAACGAAGCGAGCAGAGTGCAATCTTCGTGCACCAGTGTATGTGCACACGCGGCCTACATTCTGCATTGGTGGTACCGTATCTTCATGCACACGTACACAGAGGCAGACACAGATGGACAGATAGACTTTAGGCGGGAGGCAGTGAGCAGAGGAAACCCGCCGAACGAGGTCGGTGCATGCTTGTGCCGCCAGCTATGTGGCTAGGTAGTTGCTCGCGGTGCTAGGCGGCGTGCGGTGATGCCGAAAGAATCACGATCTGATGCATTAATGCAAGTTGTTATTACTTTAGGACTATCATTAAACAAATGTTATTTTGGTCTCTAAAAAGACCCAAAAACTGCCCTTATATCATTTAAAATCAAATTTTGTCTTCAGAAGAACCTTATCGACCAGTGTTGATGTACGGAACAGTAACCTGGGCTCTGAATTTGTTCTTCTTCAACTTTATTTATCTGTTTGTGCGGGAGTTTCCTCTTGTGATGCTGAATTCCAGCTATCTCTCCATCGCTTCGGGGGTCTCCCTGGTGAACGCGGTCCATCTGGTACACCATGCAGAGCTACGTACAAAATTCTTCTTGTACTCATTCTCTGTGCGTGTTGGGTACCGGTATCGTCGACGCTGTCGCCCCCATCTGACCATATCTTGAACCTCGCAGGCCTCTCTGAATTTGGGTGCAAGAAAAATCTTCGGTCCCATTTGCGAAGATAACATTCGGCGTTGCACTCGAAACTCGAAGTTTACAAACCTGCGACAGGTTTATTAAGATCCAACGACTTCATGAGCAATTAACGCGAGACACATTGAGAATTGGTAGACCGAAGTCCGTCCCTGGTCACGTAACGATGACACTAAATCAAAATTCGATGTACTAAATATAGGAGTTGGGCCAAATTAAGCGTAATTCGTTTTTCCGACAGCACCTCCAGTGATGGACCATGCCATAGGATCTGAAACCTCGACCAGAGGTGTAAAAAAAACAACACGGTAGAATAGCCCAAAAATGCGTATTCGATAACAACGATTAAATAGCATTGTACATACACCTTGTGCAATGTATAAAATATAATATCATAAACTAAATAGATGCGCTTTTATAAAAAAAATGTATTATGCTGGCCCTAAAAGTAGGAACCAGATCTGGTTCAAAATAATTAATACAGGGCGAGGGGAATAAATTGGGCCATAACGTGAAACCGGAATTGAAAACGATTTTGTGTGGAATTTCCATTCGACTATCGTGGCTGAACGTCGTTGTGGGGATTTCTGGAAATGGGTGTTGTGTTGAAAACTTCATTATTCTCGGGTGTGTTGATACGGTACTAATTACCCACGCTCGCCGAGGCTTCGTATCTGTATGTAGCATGCAGGTATGTGTTGTAAAATATTTCATGGTAAGTAGGGATACCATCTCTCGTTCAGTAACCGTACAATGCAATCCTTCGGGTAAGAATGCTATTCAATGTTTAACGTAGAATATATTTATTCATTCTCCCGTATCGTACATTTTTTCTACACATCTCACATTTACCTCGTGTTTTATTTTCTCTTTACCGCTCGCTATCGGGATACCCCTAAAACCTCATTGAATTCAAAAATATTAGTAGGTGCTGAATTTTTTTCACCAATTTGCCATCTTAGCAAATGTCACATTAATATATAAAGGTGATTTTTTGTCCAATTCTAATGTTATCCTATTTTGGTATTTTTTATTATGCATACATTCTTATCTATATTTAATCAAATTTATATATTACAATACTTATATTTAGTTCTATTTAAAATTTAGCTAATCCTGGTTAACATTGCAACAAGCCAGTACGAATAGGGAGATATCTATTTGTAAAGGGAATTTTAGTAAGTTAAAATATGTTTTACTTTACTTTGTAATACACACTCACAATATGGGTTATTAAATTACTACTATAATTTCGATAGGAGCAGTCCCTCTCATCATCAGGTACAGATAATAACTAACTTAAATACAAAATTTATCAGGGTAGGTCAGGGGGGCGCGCGGTGGGGAAGGATATTTTTCCCCGAGCAGCTCTAGAAGTGGTGAAGTGGACTGAAATGTGATATTATTTATTAATGTGTTTCTAAAATTCTTGTACTATTCGACTATATTTATAGTGATAATATCGCCGCCTGTCAGGCGAGAGGCCAGAGGGTTCTGTACTCCGCAACTAAGATTTTCATTTAAAATGAATTTTCAAATATTTAACAAGAAAAATAGGATGTACCTACCTAATATTCACGGATGGCATGAATGACACACGAAACGTGTTCTTTCTGTGATTTTTAGATATTTTATTTTATAATAACCACTTGCGCGTAGACACACCCCAGGCTTTTGTTTCGAGAATCCATAGAAATCGGAAACAATCTCACGATATCGCTGGGAAACGTCTCGCTATCACGGAAAATAAAACCCCATTATCGGGGTTATTTATCGAGTTTTATTTTCCTGGGCGGGCTCACGTCATCCGTCGAGGCCGTGTCTCGATAAACACGATTCAAATGCCGGGCGCCGCGTAAGAATTGCTAATCATCTCAGCGCTCCACGGAAGAAGACACAAAAAACGGACGACTCTGTTCACGCCGTGGACTAATCCACTGGAAGCGCGCATGAAGAAGTGGGATCGAAAGATTTTAAAAATTCGAGAACCTAATGCGCCGAAGAAAACGGATAATAAATTATTTTTTTATTAACGAAGGCGTCTTAACGCGATAAGCGTCAACCTAACCAAAAATACGTGAATTCTGAAACACTTTTGGATTAAAATGTGAAGAAAGAATTTATTAATGTTGCAGATATTTTAAAAGCAATTTATCAATAAGGTCTGTGTAAATTGTTTTATGTTTAATATGAAGTGTTCTTGTATCTGCACCCATGCTACTAATACCTACCGTATCTGTACATCTTGTATCATATATATCTACTATATTCTTGCTATATATTATTGATAATGCTATGTACTTCCTTATACTTTACGTATACTTATATTTTATTTGTCATTTACTTTATGTTTTGCATTATTATTAGAGCTCGTATTATTGCTTGATCGCTTTATCTATACTAATATAATAAAGAGGTAAAGTTTGTAAGTTTGGACACAGGAGGTAATCTCCGAAACCACTCATCCGATTTCGAAAATTCATTTATCAATATTTAGAATGGACTTTCAGGATGGACGTAGGCTATACGTTATCCCGTTAAAATGAAATTACTTTTCGTGGTGACCTATTTTACAACGAAAGTCGACGAAAAAATGGTCGAGCGATGCGTTCTTTACGAACGCTGCCTTAACGGTCAGAGATATTTTAATACTTTCTATAGAGAAGTTGTAGAACTCAATAAGTTGTATAAAAAAGTCCTCGGCGACATATGTCTATATGTTAAGGTTAATACACTATAATTAGGATACTTTCAAATAAATAAATATCTATAATTCATGGAGAACAAAATATAAGTAAAACTTTAGTCCATTAAACTGTAATTAATTCTATTGGTATATTCAAAGTCTAACTAATTCTTTAATTCGGTTAAGTCCGAAAATTTGTTTCCAAGGCGGTGCAAGCGTGTTTACGGTGAATTTAATGCACATTTATTCCTGTGGATCCCTACAAAGAACACTTCGCGATGTCTCGTTTGTCTCGGTATATTACACGAGATCATCTGAATCAGTTCGGGGCAGTCCAACATAATTTTAACAATTTCAAATAGGAACACTATGTCGTACTACGCGTGCGAAGCCGCGCGAGTAAGCCAGTAATATATAAAAGCCCTAAATGAATAATAATGATGTGCGAGTATTTCGTGTAAACAAGCCGCACGTCCGAGGTCCAGAAGGGCCCATAACTAATTTATGCGAACGATGAATAAATACGAGGCGAGAGA
Source organism: Agrypnia vestita (assembly GCA_016648135.1). NCBI lineage: Eukaryota > Metazoa > Arthropoda > Insecta > Trichoptera > Phryganeidae > Agrypnia > Agrypnia vestita. Next base: position 76,399 of record JADDOH010007294.1, on the reverse strand, counting down.
GACGGGACCGCTTCCTCCCTCCGAGAGGCATCCCACTCGGCTCCTCGCTGAAGCGGCCCTCGAGAATACCCGCGGGACGAGTTATGAAAGCCGATGAACGCGTTCTCCAGGCCGAGCGGACCGAGCGCCCTCCGCGCCGGTTCTCAAACTGGTTACGCTCCGCTCGATCCGCGCTTCCGTCGGCGACACTGGCACCGAGCGTCTCATTTTATCTGATGACTAAATCATCAAGTGGTTGCACCACCCTGACGTTAAAAAAAAACGTTTTTTTTTTGCATTTTTTCAATTCGATTCAATTCAATTTATTTAATGATAATATGTACATGACAAACAAAATGTTTAAGGCATACATATTAGGAAGTATATATCAAAAATAAAAATATTTAATAAATTAAAAATAACATAAAATCTGGTCAAAGGTGTAGGAGAATCCCTTTCGGAAAAAAAGCTTCGGAAAACCCCCTCAGACACATGGAATATATCAATACCCAAAGCGATTTTGTTCAGCATAGCTGTGGCTCTTCCAACAGGCATAACCATCGGCAGGTTGGTCCTGTATATTGGAATGTGAAACAATCTATGCTGACGATGTCTAGTGTAATTATCAGGAACATACGAACCAATGCTCTGCATAATTTCGGGATTATCGATCATACCGCGCAACAATCGATAAAAATGTGTAATCAAATACACATTCCTTCTAGTCTCTAAACTATTGTAGCCAAGCATACCCTGGAGAAACTCGGTTGGGTATTCTCTTATGGTTCTTCAAATAATGTGAGCCATCGCTCAATCTAAAATTCCGAAAATTGGCAGAGTTATAGTAATTTGAAACAAGCGTAAGAGATGAATTTTTAAACAAATTACAGTCTGTTCAAATATTTAATTGAGATGCTTTATGTATGAGTAACAGGATGTTTACAAAGAAATATTTTTTAATAAATATTTATTTTTTAAATAATAATTATGTATCTATTTATGAGGCAAAAACTTTACATGTAGATTCCTGCCTTGATGATGAGTCGAAAGTATTCAATAGTTATGGAAATATGCAATACCAAATTTTGCATTTTTTTTTCAATATTTCTGAATTATTTTTTCCAAAAAGTTGAACCATCATTACATTACATAACTTATATCGACTGTGAAAAATTTATTCGCTTTAATACAAGTCAAAGATAATCACAGGCATCGTACTATATTTTTTTCTTAATTATTTGCGATTCGGCTGATTTAAATAACTTAAAAGTCTCTGAAGTAGCCTAATAGGCGACCAATCGCCTTTTATATTTTTTCGTCGCCGATTCTCGTTCTGAGTAGCCTAATTGGTGAAAAATCGCCTACGTTGGCTACACTGTGTATGAGTGCACTCCAATACGCGAATTAAATACACAAACAAAATTTGTGTATTTAATTCGCGTATAGGCACTCACACATTAAAACTTACTATTAAAGATTTGAATGCACTGTACATGATTCTTATTCGATTTTCTCAAATGTCACTTTTTTAGACTATTGGGAGATTATAACTGATATTATAACTCAAAATCTATTAAGCCCTTTTTGATAAAAATTTGGCACACATTTTACTATAGCATTACCTATCTATAATGTAGTCTACGTTTTTTTATACAATGCGCCATTTGCTTATAATAAAATTTTAACTTCGATTTTTTTTAGGAGATAATCTCTACCTTACACACATTACATTATTTAACAAGATAATAATTAATAATAAGATAGATATCTCACAGAGACGAAATTATATTTTTTATGAGAAAGATTTTGGGTGTTCATAGGGCTTACGATCTATCATACAGCTGGCTTAAGTGGTCACTTTACACAATGAAACGTTCACCAATTCCACCCAATACCACGTCTATAAAATTTTTGGATGTTACAGTTTTACAACCTGTTTCGTATATGTTGTAATAATCATTAGCGTGACCGGCGTCCAAAGCTTTTTCATTCCCCGTAAATAACCAAAGATGTCACTAATGAGATATCTATTATCTTGATTAACGTTGTTCCTGTGACAAAATCCAGTATACTGTTTTCTGAAAAATTTGGACAAACTCGAAATATCATGAAGAAAATAATTAACTTTTTCATTGATTAAACGAATTTTGTTTATGTTATAATTACGACGGACTAAATATTTGAATTTGAATATAACCCGGGGTAGAATATTACAGAGAACATCGTAGCATCCGTATAACAAATCATACCGACCCTGTATATAATGCTTTTTCTGGTCCCGAAAAACAATTATTCATCAATTCAATTAAACAAATAATTAAAGTAAAAACTTCCCCGGCGGAGAACGAGAATAAACAAGCAAATACAAATATTTCGAGCTCTTTAAGAAGTTCTTTGATAATTAAGCTCGTTTCAATATTCATCAGGCGCAACTATTTCTCAAATAAATTTCAATATTAAAATTTGATTTTAATAACGTGAAAATAATAAATAGGGTATTTTAAAATGTAAATCACAGCACTCGCAATTCAGCTTTATATATGTAGGTACTTGTATGACCTCTGTCTCCGCAGTCTAACGGGGCAATGGCAAGATTGTAGAGCGCTTAGCACGCCAGAGGTTCGGTACTAGAGACTCGACACCAACAAACGTTGATCTCCATAAAGGTTCTAGAGCCGTCTGACAGCGAAACCGGTACCGATAAAGGTGAAAACAAAACACGGGTAAGAGTGGCAACACGTTAAAGATATCGAAGTTTACTGATTTTAAATATTTTGGTAGCTTTATTGCCATCATTCGTGCGATTCAGAATATTCTTCATTCGTTTTATATTCTGTCCATCCACATCTCAAATGCCTCATGTCGCCTGGCTTTCAACTCCACGCTTCTGCTTCGTAGATCATTACAGAGAACATCGTACAATTCGCATTCGAAGTTTAAGACCAAGTTCACGATAGAGTACAGTATAGTTATAGTATCAAACCTGATTTTTTTCTGTAGATGTACACGAAAACAGATAAGAATATTTGTATACTATGACATTTGAGTAGGGGGGATTTTGGCAGGTAACAAGAAATACATATACAAAAAAAACGTTAAAATATGAGGTATCAGATCATTGACGTATTATATATAATATAGACACGTTATCCCCATATTAGCCGACTTTCATATGTAGCAAATATTCCATTGAAAGAAACAACAAATTACATAATCAAGTAATCACGTAAAAATCAGGTAATTTGAAGTCACAGTGACTAAAACAACACACTCATTCTTACAATAGTGTACGATACTCTGTTCCCTTTTCCCCGGGACTTTTTTTCGGCGTAGCGTCGCGCCCGATCACAAAGAAGGTCCGTTCGAAAACGAATGCAAGTAAGGCAATTACCCTACTTCTGAGTTGCCAAGATTTCACGCTTGTGACGTATCTACAGTTTATTATTATATCATTGTATCGGATAATACTGTTCTGTGGCCCGAATAAAATATATAAAATTCAGATTCATTACTATAACGTAAATGACTTATAGAGCTTCAACGCGTCTGGCGAATTAATGATTAATGTGAGTGTAAGTACTGTCCCCTTAAAAATATTAAAAATTCAAGTTCGTCATTTTCACGCGTTACTTGCTCATTTTCTTGTACCTGTATTACCCCGAACTCAAATGTCATAATAGCCAAACCTTCTTACAAACTGTGGGGCACATGTTCAGAAAATATTTCAGGTTTAATGCTACAAGTCTGGCGGTCGACGGCTCTTGGTCTACGACTGCAGCGTACATTTTTCGCGTGCGGGCAGAGCATTTCACCTCAACAGAAGGATCCATCTTTCTTGAATCTTCTCCCTTCTCGCAATAAACGGAACCATCATCACTGATGGTTCATTCTATTGGCTCGACAGCGAGAGTGAAGAGGAATTGGAAGGACATCCTCGCTACCGTCTGATGTCGGAATGTCAATTTGCGCTCGCTGGTGCGTAAAGCGTCGCGCGGACGGACTACTTGTGGTCGTCACGGTCAGCTGGTTAGGAAGCCGTCCAGAAGCGTGACGTGGCAAGACCGGCCGCTGGAAAAAAACTGTTTCGGAGCATCAGACTCGAAGAATACAAAAATACTTAAACGCGAAATTATTTGTTACGTGTCTGTAAATGAAAAAAATCAACGTCATCAAAAGGCAATTCTTGTTTTGACCGCGTTCATAATTTTGTTTGCGACGCGATCCACCGCAGCAGAAAAAATAGCAATCGATGATTAATCCGCACGGTAGGTTGGGCATCGAAACATCAGGGAAGAGATAAGTCACTTAAATCACTGTTGTTTGTATGGGTGTTAGATGTTATCAGTCATTGAATACATTGTGACACCGTTTTGCGATAATAGCACACTATAAGAAAAGAATCATCACCTAAATAATATTGAATCGTATTATTCCATCTTTATATTTTAGCAGACCTTTATATACAAATATTACTTTACAAGACTAGCAAAGTATAGAGCGAAAAGGTATTTGCCTGTCCCAACGCAGTCTTCAGACATCGCGTAGTATTAAAATAACTACGTACTAGGGATGGGCGTTGAATGGACGAACTAGTTGAAATCTTATGTTGAAATCAACCGTTGACGTTTCATCGACGCGTCGACGGTTTACGTTTATCGCATGGACTAGTTGAATTCGTAGACGTAGACGACTGTAGACAGCTAAACGAAGAATCCTTCGTTCGTAATTCAACGTAGTCCAAAGCAACGAGCGAGAGCAAGACAAAACGTCTCCGTTGATTTCTCTCTCATCTCTTTCTGTCGACTTGTAAACGGCTAGACGGGTAACTGCATTTCAACTCTAAAGTACACTACCGTAGAGTGCAGATCTGTGTACACGATACTATGACAGACTTGAAATTGGAATGCGCGCGTAGGGTGAGACAGGCTTAATCATAAGCTAACTTGTTAGAGCAAAATTATTTTGTCGTGACATAATTATAATTTATATAAATTAACTTTGTAAACGCCACTTTTTTTCAATAAAAAAATAATTTTGCTATATTATTTTTTTACTTGCATTGTGCGACGTTTCGGTGAATTCCCAATTTTATGCAGTATAAAATAAAACAATTCTGTTTAATTATTTTACACTTTATTTTCTTTTGTATAGATACATCATTGGAAAAAGTATGCCTTTGGATAATTTAAATTTATCTCATAGAATTAGGAATTTAATGAAACAACTACATTCGCTTATCAGTGCAATATCAGCTTTTATCTACTCAGTTATTTTTGAAAGGGCTGCAAAATTTCTAGGTTATCTATGGGTTAACAAACTTTGATATTTTTATTTTATAAGATGAAACTATTATTAATTAACAGTCTAAAAGGCCGGCTAGCTATTTTCTAAGATCAATATTTTATTCGATCGATCTCGACTTCTTAAATCTACCTGAAAATGGATGGTAAAATTTAATTTTAGCGGTTTTACTGGTTTACTTTATCTGGTCCTGCCACGTCTTCCGCGGTCGTCCTTTTTTCTGTTGCCGTCAACATTTACGTCATATATATTTCTTGTCATTCTTTACTCTGTCACAATTTGCCATACGTACGTCTGAGTGATCTCATCTCTACAGCATTCAGCCTACTTTCGTTCCTCTTCTACCAGCTCCAGGCTTCACTTCCGCACATCAGTGTTGGTACTAGAATCTCATTTTGTACAGCTAGTCTTGCCTCGGTAGACATAGACCACATACAAAATTGTGTAATTTTAAATACATATGTCTTTTACAGTTTTCTATCGTAGTATGTGATAAAAGTCGAAAATGTAGCGAACCACGAACTCCAATAAATTGTGTACTTCACTGGACGATATGTTCAGTCATGAGTCACAATATTTTCTAAGCGCTTGTTCAGACACAGCGGGAACCGTTCAGTTTCAGAGTCGCGTTTCAAAACACGCGATTTGCGTCATCTGTTCACACAGCCGCGGTTAATAAGCGATTTGTGCGCGCGAAAATAAACGTCAGTTTGACAGCTCCGGTGTCGTTCTCCATCTTTGAATATCAGAGATATATTCGCTCATAACTTTGTTAACGACGGCCGTGTTCCATGGCAAGACACATAAATATCATTCTGTCAGTTCATTTTTGGTGAATAAATACCTACTTCTCTAAAATACTATTTTTTTCCACCATTTCCAAATATCTCCACCAACTCCTGCCAAGCTTGGTTCTTGGCATATTTGAGTAATCCTCACACTGAAGATCCCATATTACAGGTCTTTTCTCCACTTCATCAATAAAAAGTTCAGTGTCAAAGCGATCCATAACCATAGAAAAGAGAATATAATCCACGCGTGCTCCTGTTGTGACATGGAACCGTGCGGTGCCCGCAACGCGACTGGATGCTCTCGTAAGGCCCCATAGTAATAGGATCGTGCGGGCGCCGTGCGGGTCTATTCTCTAGCGGTTGGGTTGCGGGCACCGCAGCGGTTGGCTAACCGCACGGTTGTGTCTGAACGATCACATAAATGAGACCCGCACGGATCTCATGCGATTCTGAAACGGCACGGTTCCCGCTGTGTCTGAACAAGCGCTAAAACTCCCCCACCGCGAGCGGTTGTGACATGGAGACATCGGCGATTGTGCCACAGCTCGTGATTTTGAGTTTGTCGCGACTAAATGTGCGGGCGAGGCGATCCGCCATGCAGGCGGGGGTGGCGCCCGGGGTGGTTCTTCTTCTTCTTCATCAGCGTTCGTCTTTCCACTGCTGGAGACAGGCCTCTTCCTTATTTTTCCATTCTTCCCTGTTGTTGGCTAATTGTAGCCATTTCTTTCCCCCCACAGCGACAATATCATCGGCCCGTCTCTTTTGGGGTCTTCCGATGCCTCTTTTATTTTCCCAAGGTCTCAATTTTAGCTTCGCTACACGATCCATGATATCCGGGGTGGTTACGTATGGTGATCTTTTTTTTGTTACTCGCCGCTCTCGCACATGACCGATATTTCGGCGTGGCGCTCCACAGTCCACAGCCGCGGACCGGCCGGACGCGTGTTCGGCCACCGCGTCCGATCGGTGCATTTGATTGCACGCCCGCACGAACGCGGTGTCCCCTGTCCGTGTATTGATCGGAGAAGAGGACAGCCGTCGCCAGCGCGATCTGCCGCGCGACGAATGATTAGAAATTGGACGAGATGACGGGGATAATTATCGGATCCGACACGAGCGTGATGCGAGCGCGCAGAGATCGAGAAACGTGTTCGACAACTAAATATTATTTGTCTCGTACTTCTGCGTCTCAAGTTTAAACCACTCGGAAGATGGAGAAAGATGTGCTCATTAAAACGACGCAAAAACTATGCTACACTATTATCGGCCGTATTCTGATAATGACAATTACTAATTTTTTTTACTGTTCAATAGGCCAGGAGGCCCAATTACAGAAGCGCAATACATCACAAAACACCCAGGCTCGAGTAAATCACATAGATTAAATTGTGACCTCATCGGGAATCGAACGAGATATTTGCTCAATCAAAATTGAGAAATATCAAGACATCTGTTAAATTCATTTATTTGTTTGTTTGGAAATATTAACAGTTATAAGAGATTGAAATATATATACTTATGTATGAGATTGTAAATAGATAGATAAAAATGACTTCTTCTTCAAACACAGCAAAATAATATATAATAATTATAATTAACTTATACCCTAGCATATAATAATTATAATTAACTTATACCCTAGCATATTTCACATAAAAATAATTTTAAAGTAATACATAATAATAATATAAGTAAATTAAAATAAGAACATAAATAGTAACAGTAATGAATAAAACATAATAAATTAAATAACAATTTTAAGGTAAGTCTAACATTATCTAACATTCTAACGAATATACCTCTATAATACATAAACATATTTCCAAAAGTTTACGCGACGCCATCAGAATGAGCATATCTATCACTCGAACAGAAAAGTGCGACAAATCATGTTTGCTTGGTAATAAATAATAATGGCTTATAACGCCTCGTGTATCGGAACATTTGTCGCGTTTTAGAACACATGGAAATGTTCATCCATCATTATGTCGTTTGCCCCGCATTAATCACAATCTCCTTCGCCGATTTAAAATTGTATAAAATAACAAACTGGACACTCCTTCAATACTTTTACAAATGAATACAGTTGAACATCCCTGTCCAATCAATGAGATCTCCAAGTTTCATTTTTTTTTCACGCAAATTTTATAGTAGGTACCAATCCAGACTATTTCTCTTCTACCAGGAATAATCAATTACTATGAGATTCCGTCCAGCAACGGTGCTAATCTGGATATCGTCGCTGTATATATATAATAAAGCCTATGTGCCGTTTAGTACATTCTGAGATGAACGAATCAATTTGTGAATTTTTCATATAAATCACTAAAAAAAACATTGCCGTTCATCTGGAAAGACTGCCTAGTAATTATTTAAAATATTTTTTATAAATCTAGTCTGTGCAATTATTGTTTAAAACAGTTTCATTAGTTTATCTCAGAATGTACTAAAACGGCACATAGGCTTAGTTATATATACAGCGACGATATATTTTTCATGTCTCAGGCTCAGTTTGAAAGCGAAATTTTAATGACGTCTTCAATAACAGGAAATAAACTTTGTGGTAACATTATTTATATTAATTAAAAGATAATACTTCGTTAAACCACTATTTATTAAATATATTTTTGGACCAATGGTCCCTTCATCAGGATACAACGTATACCCAAAATTAAAATCGACATTTAAAAAATAATAAAAAGGTATATGAGAGTTGAATAACTAAATAAAATATAACGTGAAAACAAATATAAAAGCTAACTATTTGCAAAAAAGATTTGATTATTTACAATACATATTTAATTAGTATTAACAATTTTTCTAAATTCTAAAATTTCTAATTTATCTAACTGTAAATAATCCTATGTTATTTGAATTTGTAAAATTTCTTATCCCTATATATCGAAAGAATTGTGTGTTTCCTTCTTTAACTTTAACATTGGCCGCGAAAAATGTTGATGATTCAATAAATATTGGTTTTATACAAGGTGTTTTATTTTTATTAATACGAAATTTTAATGAAAATGTAATATACGCTTACCATAAACAAAATTCGCAATATTCGGTCACGCCGAGGACCGCTGCACGTCACGTGACGGACCGCGTTGACCTTGGAATCAGCGCCTTGCGGACTTGCGCGGTGATTTTATATCTCAAAGTTGTTGATTTACAATATGGCTCTTATTTTTATTTGTTGAATTGCATCATTACCTACTCTAAATTTTATTTTCTAAAATTATTTAGTAAATTTCTTTATTATAAAAAGTATATTTGATATCAAGTTATCTTTCTAATTTTACTTTAATGTCACACTGGGATTATTTATCGGAGTCATTAACGGCCTGTTTATAATCTGTGTGTTATAAAATAAAATAAAAATATCTACATGACAGAATGGGTGTTTTTATTTTTTATTTATTAGAGATACTAACAAGATAATAGGTGCATGATACTCTAATAATAAAACATTATAAATGAAGACTATGCCCATTATCCCAATTACAAGTGTCTTCGGCACGCTCTAGTAACATGTATTTTTGCATTTAAGTATATTTTACATGTACATTTATGTGTATTGTATATTTAGTGTTTGAATGTAGTGCGATTAGTATTTAATAAATAATTGATTTAATGGATCTATAGATTCAGGTCATCGTTTATAAAATGGATGTTGTGTATGAATGAGTTTTTGAACGATGATAAGCATCAATGTTAGGGTCAGCACTATTATATGTGCGATACAACCTTGTGATGGGAGAAAAGTAACCAACATTATTAGTGTGCTGGCTTATTCTAAACAACTCCGGGTTTCTTACACGGGGTTTAACATGCAAATTTATATAAGATAGAGAAAGAGAATCAATAGCTCCGCTGAGAATCTTGTGTAGCACAACGAGATCGGATATTTTCCGTCGGGACTCAAGTTTGTGCATCTTGAAGAAGGCGAGTTTGTCGTCAAGTTAATGGTTAGTCATAAATATAACACGTTGTTCGTGTTTTTAATCGATGACCGTCGCCAGGTGCTAATGAGAGAAGGATACGCCAATGTCAGATTACCGTCCTCCTGGCTGACTTTGCCTTACGGGAGATTTCCGCTGGGCGTCTAACGGTCAACCGCGAATGGAGAAATCGGACTGGTTGAGCGACATCAGGATGGACCCGAAAGTATCTGATCTATTCATTACTAGGCGGATCAGAGTGATTTAGACGTGCAAAAGATATCATCTTTAATTATGATATAATCTGTATAATCGGGTGTGTTTGTTCACCCAGTAGGAGGACATTGGGGCTTATCTATGTATTTGATTGCATAAATTATGTATTGTCTGAAATGATTTATATAAAATACTAGCTGTGCCCGAGCGGCTTTGCACGCGTAGATTTTTAGTACACTGTTTGGATCGTCACAGAACTTTCGCGAACCTTCTAGAACATTCTCCTTCCGGAACTTTCAAAAAATTTATTGAATTTACAGGAACCTTCTAGACACACCGACACATTCTGCCACTCAGTTTAGAAACTTATAGAACTTTCAGGAATTTTCTAGAACCTTCTCCTTCCAGAATTTTCTAGAGCAGGTTTTTCCGGAACCTTCTAGACTCACCTATTTTGAAACAATTTGAATCATTTGCGGCCGGAAGTTGCGGAATTTGCGGCCCATTATGGGAACATAACAAAACAATGTGCTAGAAAGCAAATTTCCATCACCCACTCCCACCCAGGCACAGCCACCCCCATCAAACTCGCATATTTTCCATGTGACACCAAGGGCTATCCACCACCATAACCACGGGTGGGTGTTTATGGCTGGTTGTGGAGAAAAGTTGGCGGATAGGGAAACACGGGTTTCTTTATATATATATATATATATATATATTGATTAAGAACATAATCCATGCCAGAAAGCTACTCGAAAACCGAATCAACATGACCCATAAGACGTAATGTAATTATATATTGTTGACTTTTCTGTATCACCAACATCTTGGCCAATTAGTTTTGTTTGCATTCGTCTTAAAAAAATCTCATGTGAGATACAGCATCGTCATTTAAAGTGCAGTTTGCTGCAATTTTGTCACGGTGAAATGTTGTAACTCTCTAAATTTCCCATTTTCCCGATAAGCGGTGGCTGGTTGTTAGAGAACTAACAAGGGTAGGTTCTACAAGAGAAAATTATCTTAATTAATCTAACATCAAATTGATAATAAATACTTACCTTATGTAAGCACATTTATTTTTGCATTTGTTCAAAAGATTCCAAAAACAATCGAATCAAGGTAATGAAAAACATAATTATCACCCCTTATTTGCGTAATTCTGGAGAATAGTTAAAAATAAATAAACTTTACCCGATAAATACGACGAAAAGATGTGGGAAAATAACATTGTATATATAACAACATCACAAAAGGTATTTGCGACAAATATTAAAAATATCTTAAAATTAAATGAACTTCACAATATGATAAATTAGTCGAGCGACAGAAATACGCATTGCAAAAAAGCTTTTCCTCTCTCCCGTAACGATGTCAAAGCGGCACGTTGTGTCGCACGCCCCCGAGGTCTTGCGTTATATAAATAAGAGTGACCAAATCGTATATAAATAATAATTTACACCATTACGTGATATATTTACGAGAATAAAATAGAATTACAACGGAGAGCTACAAAATAAATATCGTTTCCTCGCTGAGGTAAGAGGCTTACGCTCGGGGCTCGAAGCCATTAAAACAATTGTAATCTAAACTCACATCGGCTCTCTCTATACACGTATAATTTATGTATATATATATATATTTCCAAAATAACTACTGCGCGATTAGTGTGTTGATACGATGAAGATGTGGTGAACCCACACAATTTACACAACGGCTGTGAGGAGAAGATCAAACGACATCAATAATAAAATTAACGAAATGGCCGATCGGAAGTCGTTCGGATTAATTGGGGCAACGAACGACCTTCACCGGCGATCATTTTAAAACCTTGCCTATTCAAAAATAAATGCGTTCAAAGTACGCTCGATTCACACGATCCCGCGTGGTGTCGGACGCTGTCGGCAGTACGTCATATGTAAGCATTTTATAAGAGGCAATACATTATTTTGTGTAATTTTATGGGTTTCTTTCACATTGTTGCTTTGTGTGTAGTAAATCCTTAGGTACAGATACACATGCTTCTTTACTGGCATGCTAATGTGCATGCCACTAATAAGCATGCCCTAACAACTGTACACACTTGCTCATTACTGGCATGCTCATAAATAAGCATGCCCAAAGCTAACAATCAAACACACATGCTTATTGGTGGCATGCTCTTGTCATAGAATAGAGACGCTCTTGTTCAAAATGGAAACTTTGCACACTGAAATAGAAAATTCAAGTGAACCGATAAATCAAAAAAGTTCCCGAGTTTCCATCCGCACATTTTTGATTTTAGTTTGCCTATTAATAAAGTTTCGTAAACATTATTTCTCACTACATTATTTTTACACAACGGTGACCGAGTATTCCACAGACATTCGTGATTCCTATAATAAGTCACGAAAAGAAATGTTTTATCATCTCCCCAACGCGCCATATTTGTTTCATCTGTCGCGGACTGAGAAGATCGCATTGATAATAATAGCTGCGAAGCCCGCGAATGACATAAGCATGCTCATAAATAAGCAAGTCTGTTCACACATGCTCCAAAGATACCCCTTCTCTGTGGTGAATGACAGTGGCATGCTTATAAATCAACCGGCGGTTGATTTTTGAGCATGCCACTAGGTGGCATGCTCATTTCTAGCAATATGCGTACACACACGCCACTAATAAGCATGCCACTGTCAAAGTCGATACTGCGCATGCTCACGTGCCACTAATGAAGCATGTGTATCAGACGCCTTACGCAAAATAGTTCTCGGTAAACCAAACTTTTCAGAAATACAGCAACTTCGTGTGATGTGAGGGGTAAACTTATAAAAAAGGTTCTTTACCACCCATCTTAATTTATACAGTGAGATAGACCTCTTTCCATTTAAGAAAGACAATGAATTGGTGTGTGTAAGCCGTGCGTACGTGCAACGAAACAATGTGTCTCGCACGCACGGCTAACACACATACTAATTGGATTATCTTTCTTAGATGGAAAAAGGTATACTCCATACACGTACATAGATGTTAGATATTTCATTTATTGTAAATGGTTATCATAGCAAATTATGTAAAAGACGCGAGGGAATTTTTCCTTGCAGAAAAATTTTGAATGCACAAGAGGCTCATTTGGACTGCACATCTGATTGATCAATCTAAATTTTAGACTCGATGTATGTATAACAAAAATGTTTGTTCGTCTCTATGTCCCTCTACTCGTAATATAATTGAACTACGCTGCTGGCTGCACCATTTTGGTGGAGACGGAAGAAGATCTCCAATCAAGCCTTAACAGTATTTTCAGATGCCTTAAAAATATTGGGTCTCAACCTAAACACACCTAAGACCAAATTTCTGCACTAAACTGCCAAGCAATGCAAATGACTCGCCAGTATAAAGCCGGATCTACACTACTCGCGAAGCCGACCGAAGTCCGAAGTATGTGTCTGCACACTGCGAGGAACTCAGTTGCCCGATAGAATAGAACTTCGCACGAACTTCGGGTCACTTCGAATCCTTTGACTCGGCGCAAAAACTGACAACTTTCGGAAGTAGTCCGAGGCGAGCCGAGGGGGCACGAAGCGATCAGAAGTATATATATGTTCTGTGGAAGTACCCCTCTACACTATCGTATTCGCTTAACTTCGGTCGACTTCGCTAGTAGTGTAGAGCCGGCTTAAGAGCATGAAGGATGGGTCATCCTCTCTAGAAAGCAGAATACTTCTCATACTTATGTGGTTACGTTTCACAAGAGGCAAACATGGACGCAGAAATCAAAACCAGATTACGGAGTGCAAGCTGAGCGTTTGGAAAACTATTTCCACGTGTGTTTGAGAACCACGGACTTCGCAAAAGCACCAAAGTCTATAGAGCAATAGTTATTACCCATACTTCTTTGCGGCTGTGAAACATGGATGGTACATAGCCGCAATGTAAAGTCCCTAGAGAAATACAATAATAGGCGCTCCTTGCGCAGCTCGTAATGAAACAAGCGAATGAAATAGGACTGACGCAATTTTCGAGAAAAGAAGAAAGAGAAAAGAAAGGGAGGAAGATCCATCTCTCAGATCCTGCCCACCGGATGAGCGTGCACGACTTGTGGAAGGGTGTGCAGTTCGAGTATAGGGCTCTTCAGTCACACTCGGACGCACAACCGATAAAACATGGCAGGCGTCATACGTGTGTCATTTTTGTGTATCTTTTACTGCTATAAATTGTCATTTCATTAAAAGGCACATAAAAATGTTGTCCGGTTCTATAAATAAATGATATTTCAATTATATCTACTATTTTCAATCAGGAAATAAATAATACAGACTCGTCACTATTGCTTGCCCAACGTAACTTGGCGTGCGGCGAATTTGGAACTAAAACCCGCCCCGCCCGCACCCGGCGGTAACCCCTCGCCCTGTCATTCAGTTCAATTTTGTATTTGGTCGGGAGCTGTGACATCCTGATTACCAATATACACTGAATTATTACGTCCAAAACATCCTAAACAGTCCGGGATGGTGCAAGAACAATTGCCACTGAAGTATTAAAGTTTTTCGAAGCTGAAAAAGCGAAAAGCGTTTGACAGATAGAACGGCCGCCATTACTGCATGGTTTCTTTAGTGTGCAAATTTCTGTATTTAATACGACACCGGTCACCGGACATTCTGTACATTATGTATCATGTAATAAATTTACACCCTGACAACCTAAGTTACGCGACAGGGACGCCCTCCCTCGCACGCCAAGTTATAGTGGTACGTCTATACAAATGCAACGAAACGCAACGAATGTGCCCGTCCACGGAGTCTAGAACAAAACAAAATTAAGGGCACGATTACAAACTTACGTACAACAAATTTGAACCGTCGAGCCTGTAAAAATGTTGGAGGGATAATTTCGGGATAATTTCCTTTTCAAAGTAGTAAAAATAGACCCCGACAGAGGAACGTGCCGACTTACCGGAATAATTCAACTTGAAGAGACTCCGGCTCCCCAGACGGTCGGGACGGGAAGTAGGCCACCGAAAAGGCCACTCGACAATTAGGACAGTGAATTACGGATGTCCAGCGCTGCTCCGAGTGCTTTTCGTGGCCCGTTCGCAATTAACTTTTATATCAAACAGATGCTGCCGAGCTGTTTGCTTTAGGCGGGCGAATTTGGCTAAGCTGAAATTAAAAGAGGGCGGCCATAGGCGAACATATTAAAACGTATTTTTAGTCCTCTGCGCAAAGTGATTCTTTTGTATTTTCGAAAAAAAATTGTCGCTTAACTAGCGACGTACCATAATACTCGTAAAAATATCGTGGCGGGTGATGTTTGTCCACAAAGAGTTTATATTATACTAAACCTCTTGCTTGTCCCTTTGATGTAGTTCGATTTTTTGTTTAAGTATATCGTCATCTTTACCGCCACTCTTGTCTATTCTTCCACATTCAGCTACTCCCTGCAAATCTTTTTATGGCAGCCCAACGAGATTCGGCTTTCACCACGAAAACCTGATTTTATTAGAGGAAAATAACCAAATATGGAATACCATTACGTTTTTTGACATAAAAAAATGATTAAAAATCATAAACTTTTATTCTTAATTATAATAAGTCATACATTTGCGCTTAACTTAATAACAATGTCTTGTGTTACATATATTAATTTAAAGTATAAAATTGTCTCAAAAACGAAATCAAAATAAATGTATCTAATTATAGAATAGGTACCCAAATATGAAATACTACAAAATATGAACAATAAACTTTTATAGGAACTTTGGGAATCTAAATAACTAGTAGCTTGTTGGTCTTGTGGTTAGGACACTCGCCTCGTGATCCAAAGGTCGCGGGTTCGAATCTCAGCCCAGATTAGCAAGTTAGTCCTATTTTCATAGCACAAGCGTTTAGCTTAGTTTGAAAATAGTAAGAATATTGATGTGACACGAATTCCGTGTTTGCATCTCTATTTAAAAAAAAAAAAAAAAAAATAAGGAACTTAATTTATTTGCAATAATCACAAATCCAGGTGTCGAACTCTGCACCTGCGCAGTCACCATGTGCCCAGAGGCCGCACATGAGGCATTTGATCCATGACTCTTCTCGAATATCTTGAAAAACAAGACACCTCACCGCGGGCACAGCACTTTCTCGACTGACAGGTTGAAACCTGTACGCGAGTATAGTGATTGAAAGGGATAGAATATCACTGTTCCGTGCAGCTAAGAGTATTCGTTTACGAGAAATGGCCGTATTCCATATTAGGGATACTATTCCACATTTGGATACTTTCATCTACATCTTTCCCCGTCAGTTATCGTTCGCGTTTCCTTATCTTTAGTTTTGGTCATGTTACGATGATGGCTTCAGAGCTGGAGGCGCCGCCGCGACATGGAACCTGGTTCAGGGTCGGAGCTACGAAGACACATACATCCACACATTGACGTATTATAATATATAGACACGTTATTCCCATGCTAGCCGGCTTTCATATATAGCAGATTATGCATTGAAAGAGACAACAAATCACGGTACACAAACGCTCTGCGTGCAGACAGAAAAATCAGGTAATTTGAAGTTACGGTGACTAAAATAACATACTCATTCTTACAATAGAGTACGATACTCTGTTCCCTTTTCCACGTAGCGTCGCGCCCGATCACAAAGAAGGTCCGTTCGATAACGAATGCAAGTAAGGCAATTGCCTTACTTTTGAGTAGCCAAGATTTCACGCTTGTAACGTATCCTCAGTTTATTATATCATTGGCTAGCGTGATGAAAGTCGGCTACGAAAAATATCCCAAAATATAAATATTACTTTATCACTCTCTCTATTTTAGATTATCGGCAGAATTCTACAAGTCTTTTTCTTCATCTTCTTCACATTTTCTTTTTTTCCGTTTACTCTCCTTGCCCGGAAGCGCCAAGACACTGTCCCGATTTACGCGGGCATCCTTCATCATTGCATCCACATAGCAAAAAATTCTCAGACAGAGAGCAAAATTCGTAAAATCACAACATTTTCCCCGCAAAGTGCCAGATCTCAGCTCAGAAGAGACGAGTCACGACTCCGAGACATCTCGGCGAGTCACGAACGGTTCGGTAATTCGGACATTAGAGCACGAACCGCAGGGAACCCGACGCACCAGATTCTGCACGCGGAGACAGACCATCGAGACGTAAAAAATACCACTCGGTCCCGCGTAAGAACAGAAATAAAATTTGCGCCAAAAGTAAAATGTCACGCTGACGAAAAATGTACCGGCGGGACGGCGGGGAGAGGGAGGGAGGGGCGCTCCGGAATGAAAAAAGAAGCGCGGTCGGCCGATGGGATATAATAATAAAAGAAGAAACGAAAAAAAAAAAAGAGAAAAAATGAACGCCGGCCCGAACCGGTTCCGACTCGTTTCGAAATCAAAATAAAATTCCTGTTCGAGTGCGTGAGCGGCCGTGGTGGTGAAAAAAATCCCGTGGATATGTGAAGGCCCCTCGCACACAGGCGCGCGGCCACAACGCCGGGTCATGTGCAGACGGTGCGGTAACCATCGTTCGACAAAATATATTTATTTTGATTGAACGAGTTGGCGTTTTTGCGGAAATCCTTTTTTAGTATATAACACGAGAGGCAGTAAAATGTCAAATAGAAATATACCAACTTTCAACACAACTTTTGGCCAAAGAAGCTATATCTGAATATTTTGAGTATGTCCAAATTTTTCAAAACAGAACTGGATGTAATGTAATGTAATAGTGTAATGATAGTAATTCGGATGAATTCCATTGGACAGATAAAGTAAATTGCTAAAAAAATTCCAAATCAAATATAGATATCTCATTTAGCGACATCTGTGGTCATTCAATGGGAATGAAAAAGCTTTGGGGCCGACCGCGTTGAGGATCCTTGCAACTCACATGTGAAACGTGGGGTATAATTTAAATATATACAACTTCCAAAAATTAGTAGACATGGTATTCTATCATGGGTGGAAATGTCGAACGTTCCATATGTGTAAAGTGAGCACTTAAGCCAACGATAGGTCGTAAGTCATATGTACACCCAAAAAGACTTCTATACCTACTCTCCCTTAAAAATACAATTTCGTCTCTATGAGACATCTATAATATACATTGACTGAATCTATATCTATTTTGCAACAAAACTCTACAACATCCTTCCAACCTTCAAATATATTGAAAAGATTGAAGAGTTCAAAAAAAAGATAAAAGTATGGCTAAATCAAGTCGATGCAGATAAATTAAAGGGAGTATTAAAAACGACGTAGAAATTTAACAATAGAAAATAAATAGGTATAAACAAGTCCGCCTCAGCACAGGATACCCTAGTGAGGAGGACTAAGAACACAAATATCAACAATAACATTGTACATACATACTATTATATTAAATATGTTAAATTGTATCTGAATAGAACCTTATATGTAAATAAATAAAAAAAACTTATGAGTAAACAATTTTTTTTCCTTTGTTTTTTCCACTATTTTATTTTTATAACACTACATGTTTCGGAATCCTCGCGTTTCCTTCTTCAGGTGAGTTGAGACTGAGGTGTGCGCGAGTAGATGTCTGATGTATGGGTTGTGGATTCAGTAGAAGTGGAAGGGGTGTCTAGGTGCTGGGAGAGCGGGAACATTAAGGGTTGTATTTGATTATTGATGATGTTATTTCTTGTGTTTAGGTTTTTATGAATTTTAGGTGTTTCTAAATTATTTTGTTTTAGGCCTTATGTCTGTTTATGTAAGATGTGTATTTTTGTATTGTTGTATGTGTGGTTATTTCCTATAATATGGTTAGCATATTCGGAAAAGTTATGATTAGTGAGGCACTTTTCATTTTCTTTAAATATGTAAAACATGTGTTACAAAAATAAAATAGCGGAAAAGACAATGTTTGTGTTTTACTTATATAATTATATATTTTTTTACCAGATGCGGAGTTAACTTACTGCGCGGCGTTTTGACATATTCTAAGCGATTTCTTTCTTTCGTTTATTAAGGCAGTAGAGAGATCTGTAAAATAATTTTTGTAAGTAAGAATCAAAGTCGATGTCACCAGAAGTAAAAAAAAATGTAAAAAGAAATTTTAAACTCTAAAAAGTAGTCAACTTTATGATGGAAAAAATAATGTGAAGCATGCTTAAGAATAGGCTGGATATTCAAATGAGAGACAGTGATATGGGCCTATCAGCTTAAGCTGCCTGCCCATTATCAATAATAATAATAATGCACAAAATGTTAAAATAATAAAAATTTCTTCAGGGCGGAAAAGGTTATTCCGAGCTAAAAAAAAAAACAACTATTGACAACGACCACGAGCCACATCACGCCTTTTCGTCACAAGGGTGGGCAGAAAGAATAGATCACCACTTTCTTCTATCTTGGCACACCTCTTTCGCCATGACTCCATTCAAGCAAACTTGAAACACTTCAGGCAAATTCATGCATGAGATACGTCAAAGCTCTCACAACAGTGCTATTTTATTTTGCTCCGACATATCTTCTGTTGTTGTGTTATTGTAATGTTCAGCTTTACCTCTGAAGCGCACGTGTTAGTTAAACAGCAGACGATTAAAAGGCCACAAAGCTCACCGACCGAGGAAGATTGATAAATTTAATTTGTTCTTCCCGAATTTGTTCGCAATCGTTGTGTCACCGCACGACGAAGATATACCCGTCAAGACGAGGTTGAAGCGAGGAGTTCGCGCTGCTCAGCCCGGAGACTGGGAACAGTTATACCAGGAGCCCAGTGAGAAAATGACGATTTCCACACATAGACGATGCACACTGAACTATGGTTGCCACCGGGATGTTTATTCGATGGATTACAACTCTAGCGCGCAGAAGACGGGTTTAATAGATACACAATTACAAATGAAGACAATCATCACTGCAAATTAAAAAAAAAACTCTTATTAAGTGCAGTAATACCCCGAGGTACAGGGATAACGTAAATTGGGGAACGAACTCTCATACAAGAAGCATGAGATGTCACGTTCATTGTTATTTGTCTGCTAAGAAAATATCAAACAAAGAAAGACTAACAAAAACATATAATAATTTATTTTGAGCGGGAAGATGAAGAGTTGAGAGAGAAAGGGAAATGAAAACAACGCAAGTCCAACAATTTACGTAAGTCGGGGTAACGTAATTCGAGAATACCTCCCCAGAAATTATTAACTGATTCCGTAAATATGTAGGCTTTGTTGTGATGACGACATTTCTGCGCTTTTTAATAAAAGGAATAAATAAAATCGAATAAAACAAAGTGTAAAAGGAGCGTGGATTTATAATGTCAAAAGAAAACCAGAAACATTATAGATTCCTGAATAACCGACGTAATGTACATGTTGAAGAAACAAGCGTATCAGCATAGGATACAAGTCTTTCTTTTTGACCCTGGCATAATCGCGTGTATGCTATACTTAATACCTTCAAGCTCAACGGCTTCGAGCCTTATACGGCACAGAACCACTTCAGGTCCAACAACCATAATCCTGTTATTTTTATGTGAGCGGTTGCAATATGCCTATTTTAGGATGTTGAAAATAAGAATTCCAGAAGACGAAAATCAGCACAGTTTCACGGGATGGCCTGATATCAAGACTAACTGTTTACCATTTATGTTAAAGATGTTGAAAATAAGAATTCTAAAAGACAAAATCAGCACAGTCTTGGGAGATGGTCTTATATCAAGACTTGCCTATTAACCACTTATGTTTAGTATGTTGAAAATAAGATTTCTAAGAGATAAAAATCAGCACAGTTTTGCGGGACGGTCTAATATGAAGACTTGACCATTTACCACTTATTTCACGAATAGGAAGAAAACCAAAACTACACAATTGTCAAAATTGAGATAAACTTTTTTGAAACTGATTTAAAAGATAAATATCATCGGGAGCAGTCATTAATTATAAAACTGACACTCTTTTTAAATTTCATATCCATATTTAAACGAGGTCACCCTCTATTTTCGTCAATTTCGGAATGTCTCGAATTGTTTCTTTATTTCGCAAGTCATGTGCGGAGGATTTATTTTCACTCGTACAACAACGTAACCTTTTCACAGAAACTTGCCTAATTCCTCGCTTTATCGGGCAGAATTACTTAAAGATATTAAATAAAGTAGATTCACATACACATACAAGAACTGTTATTACTACTTCCGTCAAACTATGACTATTCAATCCGGGCCTTTGTGCCTCGAAATGGAATGGGTCGCCTGCGGAAGCCAACGTCCTGTGAAATACTCGAAAACTTCCGAGTGGAAGGTCCTTCTATTAGCAGTTAAACATGATGGCTGCGACGGTCGGTGGGGCGCGGAACAGAGGGAAAATGAGAAAAGTCGCAACGCGTGCAATAAAGAAAATGAAAGCAAAAGTATCCGCTTGCAGAGTATCGGCACAGCGAGGCGGGCGGGCAGCATCGAGAGAACCGTAATAATAAACGAGGTGTACGTGAAACAGCTCGCGCATTAGAACGAAGCGTTCCGGAACCAAAGAGGAGAACGATGACTCGGCATCGCATGAATAATGCAATGTTTTATCACACGGCTAGAATGCCTTCCCGTGCCGGCGTGACAGCTGGCGTATGAAGCCATTCTAACGATGCAACAATAAAATATAAACATAGACAGACAAACACTTCTACGTTTCTACAATCAACTTCACCGGGGTATCTGACGTACACTTGAAGGGCGGTTTGGAATTTGCATCATTCTGCCAGGTGCACCGCCACCAAATAATCCCTCATTTATATTGCACGGGTATATTATATTATCTTTAAATAAAATAACTCTTTGTTTAACACCACTTTATTGAGTCACCATCAACTAGTTTCGGCTCACAGCTGAGCCTTCATCAGGGTTGAATATTAACTAACCAAAAACATAATCACAAGCAATCAAGAAGCAATAAGGGAAGAAAGAGACAGCACGGCAACTGTGGTGGTGTTTAGGTGAGAGAGAGAGGGCATGGGTGAGTGTAGGTAATTGGAAGGGAATATATCTAGAATTGGGCTACGCCATAAATCTAGTTGTTTATAAAGTAAATCGTTTTAATTTATTTGTAATGATTTTTTTTATTTCTAAGACTACTAAATTATTGAGACGTATACCTTAATGCTTTCTTGATTGTTTATGATTCTGTTTTTGGTTGGTAAAAATTCAACCTTGTTGAAAGCTCAGCTGTGAGCTGAAACTAGTATGTTAAACTCAATAAAGTGGTGTTATACGAGTAGTTATTTTATTTAAAGATATTATGTCATGTCTCCCACAATGTGTTTGCTTCGTGTGAAAATTTCTATTATATTATTTCATATTCTGTACGTTAACATTCCTGGATTATCACCATCATATGCTGGATGAAGGTCTACCACTGTTCTCTGTCCATTGTTATTCGAGAACTTTGTCAGTACAGTGGGTTTTTTATGGCGGCCTGTCGATCTCTCGATTCCTTTGGGAACCAATGGATGGTTCAGCGATTGTCCGAGCGATATAAATTCCCACTGCCACTTTCTTTGTATGAAGTATGCTTTGATTAAACAGTTTCGTTGTAGACACTGGAAGATTACTTTTAAAAATTTGGCTTTGTTCAACGAATAATATATTTGGACATGTCTTTTGCTATGGAAATTTGTTAACTTAGGTAAGCATAATTAACACTCGATATTTTTATGAGATAAATCTATTTATATTTAAATTTAATTTTAGTTATCACAGATTATGTAGGTTATGTGTGTTATTTTTCGAATATGTAAAAGAAAAGTTAAAAATGATTTGAGTTTATTTTTGTTCTGTTTGAACAGAAGTTTTAGTACGGATACTATAGGAAGGGGATGAGAAGTATTCAGAGTGCCGATCAAAGTTTAACGATAAACTGTTAAGTTGTTGAGCAAGTCAGAGATAAGCCGAAAAGTGCGTGATTCTTGTAAATCGCGTGACGGACCAAGGAACGAGTCTGGACGAAGAGTGAGGTAACTATTGAGGCCGCTTACCACGTGATTATACGTCAAATTCTTATCGGCTCGGATGCTTTTCATTTTAAATCGGTTATTCTATAAAAAAAAGTGAAAACATTCCTTTTCACTAGTGTTTTTAAAAAATCTTGCTTTGAAGAAACTCATATTTGTCACTAGGCGGGTGTTTAACTATTAGATATACGAGTACATGACGGTAAACTACGGTAAAATAAATGTTTTTTCGAATCCGCGTTTGAGTAAGTGAAAATTAAAACGTTTCATATCTAGTTATCGACTTGAATAAGCTGATTTTTAACAAGGTACAACATCAGATTGGTATTTGGTATGATAGTTGACTATTTTTTTAAAGGTGGATTTTTTCAACATTTCTGATTTAGTTTTTGTAAAAAATTGGACTCACTACAGTAACCTACGTGTACATCAATTTTTTTTCACACGAAGCAAACGCATTGTGGTGAGATGCTATTCTGAAAATAGCAATATTGGGATGTCTCATCTTTATCCCACTCTTGACAGGTATGTATAACATTGTATTGCCGACAATTTCGATGTTTTAAATTTGACATGTCTGAAATTAATGAATTCAAGCAGCCGGAAAACATACGTTAAGTTATTCACAATTACGAATAATGAGCTTTCTAATTGACTGAATTCATTAATTTCAAACCTGTCAAACTTAGAACTTAAAAATTGGCGGCATTTGCTGTTGTAGTCGGGCCTCGAATATCGAATACGAATATCTGTACATAAAATATCACTTTGTTTAAAAACTTCATTGAGTTATTACCAACTAGTTTCAGCTCACAGCTGAGCTTCGTCGGGGTTAAATATTACTGTTCAACCCTGAGGAAGACTCAGGGTTGAATCTAGTTGGTGTTTAACACCAACAAAGTGGTGTTATACAAAGTGATATTTTATTGAAAAATAATATTTTTCTAAAGTTTTTGTCATTTTATTTGACTTGTATTAAAGGCAATTATTTTTTTATGTTTCCATATATAAGTTACTCTAGTGAAAAAAATGTCGAAATATTGTCTACACTTTGGATAAAATATCGTACCTACCTATTCGTTATTTGTCATGACGTATATCTGTGTTTTATTTGTGTTTTAAATCTGTCCGCGTATACTTTCAATTTGTAATGAATGAATGTATGTGTATACGTATTTATACATGATACAATCTCCCAGACTTCGAATAAGTTTTAAATAATTAAACTATAGGTCGACCACAATCAAAAGACCATTCCCTAGCTTTGTTCGGTAAGAAGAAAGCGGGGGAAAGTTGCCTGGCAAGCCCGTATTACAAGCCTCAATATTATATTACAAATAAATATATATTTTTTAATTAAAAAAAGGTTACTTACTTACTAGAAAAACGTCTTTTGTGTTCATCTTTTGCATCGTAACAACGCACATATTTTTGCGCACATTCTTTTGAATGCGGTCTAGCTATATCATAACTGAACTAAAAAAAAACACTTTACTCGAATGGAAAAACACCTAATATTGAGGGATCAACTATAATAGGTACTTACTGAGTTTCAGCAAAATATCTTATACCATCACGAGCATTTTAAAACTAAGATTTTTTTTTTGGATTTTTAGAATACAATGGAACTGACGCTGAATTGGTGTAATTTTATAAACCTGATGTTTCGAATGCACGAGATACCGATTCAGATCCGGCACCGGTAAATTTAAAAACCGATACGTACATATATTACGCTCTGCACTAAGTTGTACAGTACACATATGATTGATCGGTTTAAGATTTCCATTTTCGTATAGGTACACGCAAACATATAGACCAACCATATGTTTAACTGCACGATCTTTCGAATCCGTGACAGGACCGTGTGTTCAGATTTGAGTCCATCACGCTCGAGGCATATTCCGTGTGACAGATCGGGAAATCTGATCGATATGAACGTGGGCCAACTTAATTATTAATGTCACGACTGACAATCTTGAGGAGTGCATCATTGCATTATCTGCGACACATCAGTGCCTCGGTGAACTTGGCGAAAATCCTTTAGAAAGTCAATTAAGACAAACGGTCTTTAATAATTACCTCAGGCCACCAAAATATATAGACATAAACTAACTTATTTTAATTGATATAAATTAACTTTGTTAAAACCACTTATTTATTGAAAAAAATCAACATGTTTCGAAGCCAATAGCTTCTTCGTTGATTGGCTTCGAAACACGTTGAATTTTTTCAATAAATAAGTGGTTTTGACAAAGTTAATTTATATCAATTATAATTATGTTACCACAAAATAAATTTGCTATATTTGAAGAAGAAGTAACTTATTTTATTTATTTCTTGGTACACGATCTGCTTCCAATACGATTGATTTGTTTAAAAATATATTACAAGCTTGTAAATTTACTAACAATTATGAGAGGGTCAAACTAATTACTTTTAAACAGTGTAATTGTCTTAGTAAATAAGTCGCACTTTGTTATCAAAAAGATGTATTTACTTGAAGAGACTCGATTTGGAAAGAAATTTTTAAAATGTAAAAAAACAAATACGTTTTTTTTACTATGGGATTTAATTATGCAAGAATAAATACTTTAACTGCATTATAAATGTGTCTTAAATACACGCGAGGGACCACTTACTTCCGCCGTGTTACTATCCCCTCGCCCAAAGAAGGAGTTTAGATCATTTCTGTACAATTTAAAATCTGTGATAATTAGGAAATTTTAACAATATTTTAAAAATACTTCCGATTTGACCAAAACAAAAATGGTTTAATCGTCTTCATTTAAAACTGTATTTGACCTAAAAAATAAATATATAAATGTATAAGCAAATATACAATTTTTGCATAAAAACTTCAATTTTCATTGCTGAGAAATACCGTGTTTTGTAAATTTAATCAAAACTATTCAACTAATGCATTTCACGTAAAGATATTTCAAAATAATTTTACGTAGCTTGTTACAATTTTTTACACGTTCATAAAAATACATTATGATACCGAAATAGCGCTGCGGAATTGGCCGTCATTTGACATTTGGACCTACGAAGGCTCCGCATAACAGTTTGACAATTTCACCGGAATTTAACCGTAAATCTGCGAAATAAAACCCTGGCAACATTTGTCCCGAGTTTTTGAAAGGAATTCCGCCGACCCACGGATTAAATGTTGGGATAACGTACACAATGCCCTTTTTACGTTTCCTGCCTAATGTACCGGGCTCCCGGCCCGCACGGAGGGTTCTGGCAGCGATCTAGCGAGACACGCAATATTAAATCCCGTCTTTTTGTTTCGTTTATTCTTCACGATTTATTTAATACTTTGTGATAAGTTGTCAAGCACCGCGCCGGATTAATTTCAGTACGGAAAACAGATTTTTTTTCTACAAAAACTAAAGTATTACGTGTAAAACGAGATTCTCTGAATGAATGCTGCGCGCGCAAAGTCGAGCCTAAAATACTTTGTCGTGAAGTAAATTGGAGCAAGAAGTAAAAAGAACCCTGTGAAATTTTTCGTAAGAAATAATAGCTATGTATGGAAGATTTTACGTTGCAACATTGGAAAACATGTGAATTTCACGACGAGACAAATTTGCGTAAGGCACACATGTAAGTGTAATTTCTTGATGGCATTATCTTACATACATACTTTTATAAAGATACATCGATAAATTTATTACACTACATAAGTAAAATTGTGTTACTTTTATATACTACGAGCTTACCGGTGCGGCTTTGCACGCGTAGATTTTTAGTAACTTTTATTCATATTTTATCAATGTGTGTATTAACCATGACATATAGATAATGTCGTCGCGTACTTTTTTATAGAACTTTTCAAGTTCTACAACTTCTCCATGGAAAGTATTTAAATATCTCTTACAGTTAAGGCAGCGTTCGTAAAAAACGCATCGCTCTACCATTTTTTCCTCGACTTTAGTCGTAAAATAGGTCACCACGACGAGTCCTTTTACTTTAACAGGATAATATACAGCCTATGTCCACCCTGAAAGTCCATTTTAAATATTGGTGAAAGAATTTTGAAATCAAATGAAACCAATTTGTGAGACAATTATTGAGTTCAAGTGTTTTTAGTAAATCTTTGTGGAATTCCACGACTGTTTTGAAAAAATGAGTTGAAGCACATTGTATTATTCCGCCATATTTTATAATATTCAACGTTAGAACGTTTTCACGAACATCTTACCATTATCAAAAATACAGTAGCCGGCAAATATCTTGAAATTTTTCGGCGTAGTGGGGGGGAGATTGCGCATGTACCATTCCACCAACGAGACCCAAATTTTGTCTTCTGCGCATTCTCCCACTACGCCAAAATTTTTCAAGAAGTTTGCCGGCAACTGTACGATGCAACTGAATTCAGTTAAATGAGAAGATGTTCCTGCAATCGTTCTATAGTTAAATATAATAAAATATAGTGGAATGAAACAAAATGTTTCAATTAATTTTACAAAATAATTATTAATGTAAATAAATTAACAAAATTTTTAAAAACCACCAGTAGTTTCGGAGATTATCTACTATATCCAAACTTACAAACTTTACCTTGTATATATAAGTATAGATGAAAATAATTTTGTCTGGCCAAAAACTCTTTCGGAGTACCACCGTACGGCGACAATTCGGCCGGGAAGGAAAGTGTCACATTACAAAACTTCCCGTGGCACGGTCCGCCTGGATACGTGGCCGTTACCGTCGCCGGCCGCGTGTAGCGCGTGCCGGGTGTAACGACAATCCGCGCATCGCCGGGCGCGGGGTCGTGTGAAGGTTGGCCCTCGCTGAGAAGGTTACTCCCAATATGTGTCATTTACGAAAATTTATGGAAATCTGGTACCAACACTGATGTACGGAAGCGAAGCCTAGAGCTGGCAGAAGAGCAACGAAAATAGTTTGAATGCAGTGGAGATCAGATCCCTCAGACGTGTGTGCGGCAAATCAATTTATGATGGAGTAAAGAATGCAGATATTAGGAACGAATGTAAAGCACATCTTAGCATAATTAATAGAATTAAAAAAAGGGTCACTCAGATGGTTTGAGCATGTTGAGCGAATGAATGAGGAGAAAGATATATAACGCAAGTGTTGATGGCGCCAGAAAGAGAGGGCGGAAGACGTGGCATGGCCAGATTAACCAGATACTGGAAGATGGTCCCGTTAGAAGCCTCAACAACCGGCGAGCTTGCACGCGATGATGTATGAATGTGGATGAGGCGAGAGTTGTATGTCAGGACAGAAGAGTGTGTGGCTTCTTGTAATACTGGGACGCAAGGCTGGGCGGAGAGGACGCTTTAGCATAAAATAGTGCCAACCAGGCGGCGAATGTGTTGGGCTGATATGGACGCTTCGGCGCATAAAACAGCCCAGGGTATGTGGTGGGTCACCTTCAATGCCTAGCCCCACGGAGAAACGGCGTGATGGTAAGTAAGTATGAGAAGTTTTTTTTAAATGGAGAAAATGCACTCGGCAGTAAACTAATTGCGGTTGAAAATAAAACATCCTGGGCTCGCGATCGCCGGATGGAGATTAGCGGACGGTGTTTTCCTGTACCGCAAATCTCAGGACGATTTCACATTGTCTAATCAGGCGAGATGAATGCGAAGCTCTGTCTGTTGTTGCAATTGTGTTTAAGTTCGTATAATTCAATAATTGCGAGTCTGAGAATAAAATCGACGAAACACAAAAGTATCGAATTATAAAATCGAGTATTTTTCCACGTGCGGTCATTATCATTCAAAATTGTTCATATTAAAGTATGTGTACACAATAAAACAATAAATAAGTATTAATTTCGTGGTAAACCAGTGTGAATTGAGAGATATAATATCAAACATATTTATATTCAACTTTTGAACATTGAAAATATAACACCATGATGAATATGACGTTTAATACAAACACTTGATGACAACTGACAACACAAAGATCTCTGATGAAGAACTAACCATCACGCCATATTTCTTCCTCAGGTCTAGGCAGGGGAGATAGAACGTATCACTCTTCCTGGCACACCAATTTCATATATCTTCTCCTCGAACGCTCCTGTGTTGTTGAAACTTTTATCCTCCTCAATCAAAGGATGATCATAATCGGATGATTATAATTCATCTTTAACGACAAAATTTTTACAGTTCTTAAAATATTTCTAATTTGGGATCCAACATACCACTAGTAATATCTATTGATGGTAATCTTGACTAATTTGTAAAAGGATGCAATGAAAAACATTGATCTGAAAGATTTTTTTCCAACTGTCGATCTCTGTCTCCTATAGACTGAGTTAGAGAACGTAAACAGGGCCTTATCGACATGATGTGAAGATGCATATAATACGGAATGAATGCGGGGTCGAAACAAACATTTGACGGCAACACAAAGTTTTCTGGTCAAGTTTGAAAACTCAACACGCAAGAATAATAAACACTGCAGCGGTGATTTAATTCGATTCGAATGTTTTGCCCTTTCTAGGCAGGTACGAGAAAAGCTGGGTCGGGTCCTATTTACGTTGATTACTGAAAAAACTAAAAATCCTTGGGAGTAATTATCGTCAATCAAGAGTATTGTTTTAGCAGTAGCGTTTCCCCGCGCGCGAGCGCAAGCAACTTATCACCTTCGCGAGGAACATTATTTGCGTGATAAATTATCGGGAAGTGCTGAGTGTCGAGTCGGAACACCGCACGTATTTGAGAGTGGAGGTTGTACAAAATTCTGTGCCGATGTCTTTTTTGGGTCGCAATCCTAGGATTGGTCTGCAACAGGCACTCGATTTCTTCACTCCTCTCTGTCACCTGCCAGCGTCTTCATTTCTTGGTAGTTGCTACAGCGCACATCTCCGATAATCTGGTCTGCGTAGCTTAAACAGGAACAAACAGACAGCTTACCACAGTTCAAAAAACAACTTAAGATGCATTTATTTAGACAATCCCATAAAAACCTATAGAATCTGACCACAACAACGCTAGCTAATGTTTTCCACTCCTATTGTGCACTCCGCGAAAACACCTAATTCTTTCAGGCACTCCAAACCATTATAGTACTCAATTTTAATTCCATTTCTTGTATGCCACCTATGCTATCCTTGTAAATAAGTTTTTTCTTTTCTAGCAGTATCTTGTTTTGTAAGATAATAATTTTTCTGTGTAAAGCGCCCTTGAGGTGAGGATTCGCGAAAACGGCGCTATATAAGTTATCCAATTATTATTATTATTATTATTATTAAAAGCAGGCCCGGATGCCTTATATTAGGTCCTTACATATGAAATTGGCGTTTTGCCGTACTGGCAAATTTGATCTCAAATATCTTCTCTCTGGTTAGGAATTCCAAATCCAAATTTATACAGCTATTTACTCATGTATTTGTGTTTTGAAAATTATAATTCATTTGTTTTTTCCTCAATTGTTTTTTTCTTTGCGTCACTCAGTTTACAAAATGAAAAACTTGAAATATCGCGTTTTTTAAGAGTACGAGTTCCACCGTGGCACCAGTGCTGCAGAAACGGCTCGAAGGATTAATGATGTGTATGGCGACGGTGCCGCAAAAGAAAACACAGTGCGTTTTTGGTTCCAACGTTTTCGTTCTGGAAATTTCGACCTGCAGAACAAGCCCCGTGGACGGCCGGAGACCAAAGTTGATAATGAAGAATTGAAGGCTATTGTGGAAGCGGATCCATCGCAAACCACATCCGAGTTAGCTGCAGGCTGCGGTGTTAGTGATAAAACTGTTTTAATCCACTTGAAGCAAATTGGTAAGGTGAAAAAGCTTGAAAGGTGGGTACCTCACGAATTGAGTGAAGCAAATCAACAAACGCGCGTTGACTGCTGCGTTGCATTACTCAACCGGCACAATAATGAAGGGATTTTAAATCGAATCATTACCTGTGATGAAAAGTGGATCCTGTACGATAATCGGAAGCGCTCATCGCAATGGCTGAACCCTGCCGAACCAGCCAAACCATGCCCCAAGCGAAAATTGACTCCAAAAAGTTACTTGTGAGCGTTTGGTGGACTAGTGCTGGTGTCGTTCACTACAGCTTTCTTAAATCTGACCAGACGATTACGGCAGATGTCTATTGTCAGCAACTGCAAACCATGATGGAAAAGCTAGCTGCTAAACAACCGAGGCTGGTTAATCGCTCTAGGCCACTGCTGCTTCATGATAACGCTAGACCACACACTGCACAACAGACGGCTACCAAATTAGAGGAGCTTCAATTGGAATGTCTAAGACATCCACCGTACTCTCCGGACCTTGCCCCAACAGATTACCATTTTTTTCGAAATTTGGATAACTTCTTGCAAAGGAAAAAATTCAACTCCGATGGGGCAGTCCAAACCGCCTTCAAAGATTTTATTGATTCCCGTCCGAATGGTTTTTTTAGTAAAGGGATCGATGAACTACCTATGAGATGGCAAAAGTGCATAGATAGCAATGGTACATACTTTGATTAAATATATATATTTAATAAAAAAAAATCGGCTTTATGTTCCTCCCATACTAAACGCCAATTTCATATGTAAGGACCTAATATAAAGGGAGTAAAAAATGGTGAAATTTGCTCAACCTGCTGGCCTTAAATGATATGAATCATATGCTTACACATCAATTCCGTGAGTCGCACACTTTTTTCTCGACTTTTACTATTACTACTGATCAAACAACCAGTTTAAATTTATTATAAGATTTACTCACTTGGGCTTCTTTCCAATGCATAGCAATAACGCGTCGTTCATGGCGGCCGGTACGTAGTGCAAGATTAGCTTGGCCAGCTGGTGCGTTACCAGTTTTGACTGCTTCCATTGACTGTGGTAGTGGACAGTCGACAGTGAAGGGTATTTAGCTCCATCTGCACATATCATATCGAAGGTGTCGCCGAGTCCGACTGGATTATCTGCCAATATGTAGTTATAGATGTTGATGTCTTTCAAAGTTGCATTTCTGATGTTGTTGCTTTCTCTAAAACAGCGATGTATTATTATATGACTTTAAAAGTGCATCCAGTAATAGAAGTGTATGTGTTTAGACTAAGATTACGTGCTAGGATAGAAGAGTGTGGCATTCTCTGCCCCTTCCTATCCCTTAGTGATACAGTACCTAAAGATACAGATACACATGCTTATTTTGGGCATGCTCATTAGCATGCTCAATACTAGCATGCCCTAACAACTGTACACACTTTCTCATTATTAGCATGCTTATTTTTATCATAAATGAGCATGCTCAAAGCTAACAAATACACATGCTTATTACTGGCATGCTCTTGTCATAGAATAGAGAGGAACTCTAGTTCAAAATTGAAACTTTGCAAACTGAAATAGAAAATTCAAGTGAACCAATAAATCAAAACAGTTCCCGAGTTTCCATCCGCACATTTTTGATTTTAGTTTTTATAATTTTATTGTAAGATTTAAATCATTCCTGTCTTTTAACAAAGTTTCATAAACATTATATCTTGCTACATTATTTTTACACAGCGGTGACCGTGTATTCCACAGACATTCGTAAGTCACGAAAAGTAATGTTTTGTCATCTCCCCAACGCGCCATATTTGTTTCATCTATCGCGGACTGAGAAGATCGCATTGATAATCCATACTAGCCGCGAATGACATTAGCATGCTCATAAGCAAGCCTCTTCACACATGCTCGAAAGATACCCCTTCTCATGGTGAATGACATTAGCATGTTCAGAAATCAACCGGCGGTTGATTTTTGCGTACACACATGCCACTAAATAGCAATGGCTAAAGAAGGTCAATACTGCGCATGCTCACGTGCCACCAACAAGCATGTGTATTAGTACCTTTAAGTAAGTCGGTGAATCCGAAATGGTCCTTCCGTACCATCTCCCGCGACCGGCGCATCCACACACATAACCGCATACACACGCACACACACACACATACATCAAGATACACTACATACATCAATCTAATAAAATTACATTTGTATGATTGTTTTCATTTTCACTGTGAAATTAATGTGTCATCTCTTTTCGTCTTACCATAAATGGTGATTTTTATCGCAACTGACATTCATCATATTTATTCAATGTTTGTCTGTATTGCTGTTGTATTGTTTAAATGCATTTATATTTATTTACAATACTAACGAATAAATGCACTAAACTATTTTTTCGTGTGAGTAATCTCATATCACACTTTTGTTATATTAAATTATACTAAACATTTTACATATTTCTATTACATTACTACGTAGCGTAAAGAATATATAAGTATACCTTTTTTGAAAGTGTTCTGCAATATCCCAAGCAGAGACAATTAATCCATTAATGGTGAAGTCTACGGGGACTAAATTTATGATTATGTCCTTGGGACCCCAAACATTTCTTAAATCAATCAAACAAAGTCAAATCAGAAATTAATCAGTAAAAGTAATTTCTTAAATAAAAATTAATAATCTTACAAGTTGTCTTCTCAATAAGAGTGATTTCCTCAATAAATCTTAATTCCCCAGTGAAAGTTATTTCCTCAATAAAAGTTGTTACCTCAGTCGAGGAATTTAGTATGTGAAAGGGGTTTTTTAAATAGCAGGTCAATGTTGTATCTGTATAACTATTCAAATCAAACGATTTTAATTATTTATTTATTTTATTATATTCATTTATTTATATAGTAGATACAAAATAATGTTTTTTATTCTCTAATTATTTATATATAATAATAAAATTATAGTTTATAATTATAATACATTAAAAAAGTAGATACAAAATAATGTTTTTTATTCTTTAATTATTTATATATAATAATAAAATTAACTAATTAATTCTATGTTATAACACGTTAAGACATTGTACTTCCCATAATATGAGCCAAAGATCGAGCTTATGGGAGGAGTATTTACAATCAGAAACCATTTAATAAGATTTTTATCATAATGCACTCAAAAGTAGGCAGGACTTATTATGCAAACGATCAAAAATGACGTAATTTTCAGATGCTCGTTTTCAAAACAAAAATCACACTCATTCATGCGACATTGTATAGTTTTGAAACTTTTGAATACGGAACCGTTTTAGGCCGAAAATCGATAAAACATTAAAGCGAGTAGGTACTTGGACATTTTTGAAAGTGCACACGTTTTTTGAAAAGGAACAATGTCTCGATTTTTGAAAAGGAACAATGTGAATTTAAGTCAGATTCTGTTTACATGCGAGTTCACGAATGTGTCAATCTTTTTTTAAGAAAGTTTTTGTTTGCCCCAATTTTTCTAAACATTTAAAATCGATTTATTTTGCAGAAATTCTGGATTGTGGAAAAACAGCTTATTTCAAAGTAGGTACCTACTGACCGCACGCCGCGCCGCTGGTATTTTTTTAATGTAAAATATGGTAGAAATATATTTTTTTGACATAGATGTACCTACTAATTTCTTCATGCAAAGTGTCTAAATATTAAATTTAAGTCTTTAATTATAGAAATATTGACATCTGATCGATTTCTATCGTCAGTCTGTACGTAGCTTCCTGTAACGTCCGCAAATGTTTTTATCAAACCTTTTTTATCTTTTTATAATTAAATAAATACTTATTCTTTAGGAACTGACATGTAAAAGTAGTGTCATTTTTGACGGGTTACAGCTAGTTTCTCAAAAAAACTTTATGGGCACGTGAATGAGCACGTCCCGTGAATTTTGTCTTGGGCATTGTCACGGGAGCCACGTGAAACAATGTGGGAGGCAAATAAAACACTAAATACAATTTAAAACCTTCATTATATCACACAAATTCGCTGGACACAAATTTAATCAGAAGACTGTTCTTAAATTCACATTGACTGTTTCTAGAATATATCACACAGTTCGCACTGATTCGTGTCACTAGAATCTTCGATGTATTTTTGTAAATGGTTAGGTAGATGGGCTCCGCTTCGCACGCAAGTATCCACTCGCGTCAAATATCTGTCGCTTGGTCACACTGCTAGCCACACGGCTCGCTTTTATCTGTGTATTCGCAGAAACGTTACACAACTCGGGCACTCTATAATTATCTGTCGCTTCTCGAATATTCCGGGATAGTTGAGCCAATTCCACATTTATGTACATGGGATGTTCGAAAGACTTTGATTACGCATAATTACCATTATTTTAGACTCTCGTAACCGTATTATAAAGATATTGTTATCCTGAGAATTGGGGTAATGTTTGCCTGCTTAGTTTTAGAATAAATAGTTCTATATTTGGTCCAATCTTAATGGTGCATATTTATTAATATGGTGTACCTAATTGTATCATACAATCGGCCCGATTCTGAAAATAACAATGTCTGTATCTTTAAGATCTTTATCTCAACACTTAATAGACGATAATAAATATTAAAAATAAACGAGACATAGCTTTACGTCGGCGTTTATTTCTGTAAGTTTCTACATGAGATAGATATAGAAGGAGGGAGAAAGATGTAAATTGTTGTCTGTCAAATGTCAAGATGGGAAGATCTGAATACGCGGTAACGCCGAACGCGGTCATGACAAGTTTAGCCATGATATTTCATGTGAACGCTGTGGATAAAGAAATTGATACGTTTGTAAGAAACAAACTTTATTATATCATCTTTTAATACAGTGTATTTGAGCCGTAGAATTCCAAAAACCGCTATGGACATTTTTAATTTTTATTATCGTCTACTAAGTGTTGGGATAAAGATCTTAGAGATCCAGACATTGTTATTTTCAGAATACGGATGGATACCTGATAAGACCTGTTCCAGCGTAAAATAGATATCCCGTAAAACTGTTCCAGCTGTCCACCCATCGCGGTAGTGGTTCCTTAAACGAAGAGACCACTGAGAACAAAAGTTTTAAATTAGTTCTGCGGTACATCAGATACACATTGCCATCTAGCGACATGCCGGCCAAGCAGAGCGAGCCTAGCCAAGCCGCGCACCCAAGCAATGTAGGCAACAGGGCAACCTGGTAACTGCTTCCTTCCATGCCATTCCTGGGTAGTAGATTAACTACTGTAGACTATCTATAGCATCCACAGATTGCCTATAACCTGCTTAGTGTTTGTAACTAAATAGATTCAGTACAATAAATCAACCAGATACTGTGAGGAAATCCATTTTTTCATTTTTGCTGTCTCGAATAATCCAGATTCCTAAACCTGAATACAATATGTTTGTCGGGGTTGTACACAATCCTCCTATAACAATTACCCGTGGATTCAATACGGAAACGGGAATACAGGTAGAATACGACCACTATAAATTGGCGTGCGAGGGAGGGCGTCCCTGTCGCGTAACAAAAGTTGTCAGGGTGTAAATTTATTACACAATACATAATGTGCAGAATATCCGGTGACCGGTGTCGTAGCCTTAAACAGAAATTTGGTTGGGCAGCACTAATGAAACCAAGCCATAACGGCGGCCGTTCTATCTGTCAAATTGTCAGACGGTAACATTACTTGCCTTTTCAGCTTCGCAAAACTTTAATACTTCATTGGCAATTGTTCTTGCACCATCCCGGACTGTTTAGGATGTTTTGGACATAATAATTCAGTGTATATTGGTTATCAAGATGTCGAAGCTCCCGAGCAAATACAAAATTGTACTGAATGCCAGGGCGAGGGTTTACCGCCGGGTGCGGGCGAGGCGGGTTTTAGTTCCAAAGTCGCCGCACGCCAAGTTATTGTGGTCAAGGAATAGGCAAATTACGCAAAAAGTTACTTGCAATAAACTGCAGTTGCTTATTCATTCATGCAATGAATATATTACCGTATCTCTCATATACACGCTCTTTTCTAAATTTGTATTAGGTCCTTACATATGAAATTGGCGTTTTGCCGTACTGGCAAATTTGATTTCAAATATCTTCTCTTTGGTTAGGAATTACAAATCCAAATTTATACAGCTATTTACTCATGTATTTGTGTTTTGAAAATTATAATTCATTTGTTTTTTCCTGAATTGGTTTTTTCTTTGCGTCACTCAGTTTACAAAATGAAAAACTTGAATTATCGCGTTATTTACGAGTACGAGTTCCACCGTGGCACCAGTGCTGCAGAAACGGCTCGAAGGATTAATGATGTGTATGGCGACGGTGCCGCAAAAGAAAACACAGTGCGTTTTTGGTTCCAACGTTTTCGTTCTGGAAATTTCGACCTGCAGAACAAGCCCCGTGGACGGCCGGAGACCAAAGTTGATAATGAAGAATTGAAGGCTATTGTGGAAGCGGATCCATCGCAAACCACATCCGAGTTAGCTGCAGGCTGCGGTGTTAGTGATAAAACTGTTTTAATCCACTTGAAGCAAATTGGTAAGGTGAAAAAGCTTGAAAGGTGGGTACCTCACGAATTGAGTGAAGCAAATCAACAAACGCGCGTTGACTGCTGCGTTGCATTACTCAAACGGCACAATAATGAAGGGATTTTAAATCGAATCATTACCTGTGATGAAAAGTGGATACTGTACGATAATCGGAAGCGCTCATCGCAATGGCTGAACCCTGCCGAACCAGCCAAACCATGCCCCAAGCGAAAATTGACTCCAAAAAGTTACTTGTGAGCGTTTGGTGGACTAGTGCTGGTGTCGTTCACTACAGCTTTCTTAAATCTGGCCAGACGATTACGGCAGATGTCTATTGTCAGCAACTGCAAACCATGATGGAAAAGCTAGCTGCTAAACAACCGAGGCTGGTTAATCGCTCTAGGCCACTGCTGCTTCATGATAACGCTAAACCACACACTGCATAACAGACGGCTACCAAATTAGAGGAGCTTCAATTGGAATATCTAAGACATCCACCGTACTCTCCGGACCTTGCCCCAACAGATTACCATTTTTTTCGAAATTTGGATAACTTCTTGCAAAGGAAAAAATTCAACTCCGATGGGGCAGTCCAAACCGCCTTCAAAGATTTTATTGATTCCCGTCCGAATGGTTTTTTTAGTAAAGGGATCGATGAACTACCTATAAGATGGCAAAAGTGCATAGATAGCAATGGTGCATACTTTGATTAAATATATGTATTATAATAAAAAAAAATCGGCTTTATGTTCCTCCCATACTAAACGCTAATTTCATATGTAAGGATCTAATATTTAAGGATGATGCCATTTCTTCATAGGAAGCTATAAATTCTTAAAAGCCATTAATTTTTTCTTAACCTTTTAAAATAAATAAAATTTAACGGTACCCTTGGCGTCCGACATGTGTGTTTCTTCGTAACTCTTAAAAGACTGTGCTAAAAAATACCTTCGGGAACGGTGGTGTAACACAGCGATACCTGATTAAAAATCGGCATTGTTTTTAATATGTGATAAAATATACATATGTGCGATACAGATAAGACTTTTTAAAGGTCCCTTTATATAATTATGTAAGGTAAACATACATATTTGCATTATTTTAGTAAATTATCATAAAATCATGGCATATCAAATTCGCGTGCGCTCACGCCGACGTATCATTACAAACTGTATTCAAAGTAGTGATGGGTCCGCTCTGTACTGACTACTACAATGTAGTACTACACTACATTGAAGTGCACACTTCGCACATTTTGATGTGTAGTGCACACTACAAACTACAAACACCAAAGTTTTTGAAAGTATAAACTTCAAATAGTACACTTCATTTCAAAGCGAACACTACAAAGTACATACACTTCAAAGTTATCGAAAGTATGAGAAACATACTTTAAATAGTGCATTTTTTACGTGAAATTTTTGTAAAGTTGATGTAGATATATGAAGAAATCTCTGGAAACTGTAACAATCCCCCCCATGGATTGAAAAATTTTGGGACCCATGAAGAAATTTTTGGGAAGTTGATGTAGCTAAACGAAGAAGAAATCTCTGGAAACTGTAACAACCCCCCCCCCATGGTTTGAAAATTTTTTGGAATCAAATGAAGAAATCTGGCTGGCGACCTTTTCTTTTATTGTTAGGTCGCCAAATGTTACTGTGGAGAAAATATCGTCAATTTATCTTAAATATTTTTCTCGTTGACATTTTTTTTTTTTAGCTCGCCAAATTTTTATTTGGGAAAAAAATATTAACTCACTAACTACATTACTTCATTTCATTACACTTCACTTCATTAATACTACAATTACTTCATTAATACTACAATTACTTCATTATATTACTTTACTTCATTAATACTACAATTACTTCATTTCGTTACTTCACTTCATTAATACTACAATTACTTCATTACTTCATTTCATTTCGTAGTACTACAATTACTTCACTTCAAGTAGTTTTTACTACAATTGTAGTGTACACTTTGTAGTCTTCAAACTGGTGAACGTGTGTGTGTTGTAGTCTTCATTTTGAAATGAAGTTTTTCCCTTCGCTAATTCAAAGACGCGGCCAGGTTGCGTCAGTCGCCGCAGTTCGTCTTTGTCTAACACGTGTTACGCGGTTCGACCGTACTCTTTCGATATTGTTTTCGCTTTCACCGAAACTCAAGTAACCGCCATCTCTGTCCTACCTGAATTGTGTGGTATTGTCGTGCTCTTTCTTGCTCGATTTAAGTGCGATGTGCAATATTCTGCTCACTTTCACACACTGGCCGAAAATACGAGAGTAATGAATAAATATTTTTTAATTAAAAAATCCGTACATTTGTAACAGTTTAATTTAGTCATTTTGGTGTGAAATTGTCTATTCGATGATTACAAAAAATGTGACGTTTTAGTTTTCGTAATTATTTACGTTATGGTAGATATTTCATATTTTCTATGACATGTAGATCTACGTTACATCACCGACACACAGGAGTTTTTGCAGTTTGGTGTAACATAACACCATGAATGTAAATAATTCGCCCAAAATCTGTTGCTTCAATTAATCTGCGAATTGGTAACACTGCGGTCAGTTTTATCGCTGGTTATGTCGCGTCCATTAAACGTCAAAACAAAAATAATGCGCCGCGGCATAGGCTCTGCATTTTACACGAAACACGTTGGTTTTTCGAACCCCCGAGATTATTCTATACATTTATAGTATTTGCGAGAATGTTGCCATCACTTCCAGACTGTTCCAGACGTCTCTCGAATGTTGCAGACTGATTGTAGGGCGTTCCAGAGGTTTCTATAGTTTTTTTATCTTATTACTAGAGATTCCGATCATGCGTAATTTCTCCGAATTCCATCGTCACCTTACAATAATATAACCTTTCGAATATAGCTAAACAAAGAACATTAAAATATTATTACTTATATTTGGCTTTACTACCTTCATGTGATACGATACGATATGCTTTGTTACGTTTATAATTTAGAGTTCTTTCTGTTATTTAAAATGTTTTTATTATTATTATTATTTCTAAAACATCAGGATCGGCGTTTT
Organism: Agrypnia vestita; assembly: GCA_016648135.1. Lineage (NCBI taxonomy): Eukaryota > Metazoa > Arthropoda > Insecta > Trichoptera > Phryganeidae > Agrypnia > Agrypnia vestita. Next base: position 35,897 of record JADDOH010007294.1, on the reverse strand, counting down.
ATTAAGGGGGGGGTAAGGTTTTTTTTTATTTTTTTTTATTTTTAATTTTTTAAATGAATGTATAACATCGTAAGAATATTGTGTCAAAATTTCAAGTCAATCGGAGCAAAATTGACGAAATTATGAACATTTGAGCGATACTCAGACTGATTTTCTATACCTGCTCGGGCAGCTGAGAGACGCGCTCACCTGAGGACTACCGGACGTGCTATTTGCATTGGAAGAGTTTTGCGTAGACAAGGACAAACAGATGCTGATGATGAAAGCTCTTTGCTGTGTGAACATGGCATCGACGATTATGTGTAAGTATAAAATAAGTGTTGAGTTTTATTTTGAATTTTACAGTGTGCAAAACTTTAAATCGTTTTCCCCACGTCTCACGTTTTCAAAGTCGGTGTCCATCATAACTTCAAAACTACTGCACCGATCCTTTTGAAATTTTGAATACTATTTCTGTACATAATTTACGAGGTAATGCTGTCGAGATTTTTTCAAATTTGTTATTAATTTTTATTTTTTAATAACAAATTAGTCGATTTTTTTCGCAAAAAATCGCGTTTTTCCCTTCAAAGTGTTCCAAAAAATTGAAAAATAGAAATTTCAAAAAACCCTCCCAGCGTTACCTGAGAAAATCTATTATCTAACGAATGAACTTTGATTTTTTGATTTCAGATGATTTAGCACCAAGTTATGATGGACACCGCAATTCTACTTTTTTCCGATACACGTCCGAATAATTGCTGCCATTGCCGTATTTCTTAATATTTCGTCTTGAAAATTTTACACAATATTCTTCAAATATCATACTTTAATGTACTATTGGTTTTAATAAAGAGATTTTAACTGTGTCGTCACAAAAAATTCACAAAAACATGCCTTTTTTGTACGAATTAACCTTACCCCCCCCTTAAGCACTCACCAACTGAAGGTCTGAAAATGCCGATCGGTAGTCCAACTCCGCACCGCCTAACAGTGTCTTCTGCGAGACTCTTCGTAAAGGTGTACATATTTCTCCATTTCCCTTGAAATCTGAAAAAAACTCGGGACATTGAATTCATTACCCGCACATGGTAAGATAAATGTAAAACTGATGCAGTTTATGTATTATATTCTGCACTCGTGTGTTGTAGGCCAACATGCGCCATTGTTTAATTCTTAATTATGTCTGTCGATTAATGGTCGACACGAAGCGCCATCTAACGACGTGCTGTCCGAGCAGAGCATGCTTAGCCAAGCTGTGCACCCAACCCCACGTAGAGAGAGACATAGACAATACGAGGCATCACACGGGTCGTATTGACATTCATCATCGCCACTTTTGATTCTCTCAAATCTAACTAATTAATTAACTAACTACCTAACCATTGCGCTGTATCCCCGCATGAGTATGCAAATGGATTACAACGCCATACTTTGTCCTGGTACAACAATTTTACCTCATTCACTTTCTTGCATTCACTCATGAATGCTCTTCGGTTGTTAAAGCTTTTATCATGCAAATACAACAATATTTAGTTTATCTGGTTGTGAAAAATATTTCAACTACGCCCTTTGTTTCTGCTACTTCCGAATCTCACCTCAAATATTTCCTTTGCCATCCTCATCTCATTCACCCATCCTTCACGGCCAAACTATCTCAGCCATCCTTTCTTTCTTCTATCGTATCATACAAAGATCTTCCACACGAAAAATTACCACTGAAAAATTAATACTGAATGATGGTTTTCAGTCGAGGCCATTTGTATATGTGTGGACAACGACAAAGACAGGCCACATTGTCACTCAACCATTTGCTAATAAGTTTAGATAGACATGGCGGTCTTTGTCGGTGTACTCGGAGACTTAATATTCAATAAATAATACTTACATCGGGGTGATCTTCTCGAGTATTTCTGGGTTCGTGGTCTCCACGAGGTCTATCAGGTTCAGCGAGTCCACAGGAGACGGATAGAACACCTCATCCAGGGTGTCTGAGTGAGACTGCGAAAAGGCCGTCGACACGTAGACGAAAGACTGAAGAACTCGAAATGGTTAGGCGTTAGATTTCCTATAAGGGCACCACTTTCTCGATTTCTGCTTTTATTATTTAACTTAGCACTTGGAGCAATTTGTGAGTTAAAATAATGGAAAATGAATTTGGGCAAACCTTTGTATGTCATGAGGCCTATTTTTACTTCCTTTCTTTTATTTTAACTTGTAGCGTCTGCTTGTCTGCCGAAAAAACTTTGGATCAATTTTTAACCCTTTTCCCGTGATCCAATCGAGCTGAAACTTTGCAGGCAGACTCGTGGTGACGATAAAAATGATCTAACAAAATTTAATTATATGTAGTATAATTTTGGATTTTTCGAAATCTTAACGGTTTTTTCAAATTGGAGACTATACAAATGAGAAAGCGCTAAACCTGTTTCAACTAGTCTGATTCGAGCCACGGGTCCGATCAGACGACTTCGCCGACGCCGTGCCCCCCTACACCAATTATTACGTTTTCAATATTCTATAAATTTTAAGGATAATAATATACATGGAATAGATTTTCCACATGAACTTAAAGCAAGAGGAATATGTTGATAGAATATCAAATTGGAAACAATACAAATGAGAAAGGGAGTATAATTAAAAAATGGTTTTTATGGGTTAGATTTTTTATAAGCTGTTGGTGCTGAAATAGTTTGTGTGTTTTGACAAGATTTTGACGTAAAGTATTCTTTCTCTCAGTTTCAGTACAATTTCCTTAGAGATCATTGTTTTCGTTCAGAGTATTAATTTCTTGCTCTGCAATCCCAATCGCACAAAACACGTGAGAACTTGATGTAACCAGCATGTTGAGCAAGAAGCGCGTATAATTCCTCCACATTTCCACAAATCATTCGATTTCTCGGGAATCTGGAATCTTTTGTCAGACAGGGGGCAGAAGTGCGTTTCATAAGTATGGTGTTTTGGAGGTGAAAGATGAGCGTCGGTAGTCATTAATTTGTGCTGATTGAAGAATGAGGAGAATCTTGCTTTCTGGCCACCACCCGTTATGCGATGGGAATTCTCCAAAGTCGTGGAATGTTTGATGATTTATTCGCTCGATAAAACAATTATAAGTTATACATAATTACAATAATAAAGACAATGATAAAGAATCGACGGAATAGGGCCTCCGGCCTACGGCGGGGGTGGTTGAGAGACTGACATGTCCGTACAGGGCGTTGGCTAGTTTTATAAGTTTTGCGAACAAAGAACTCTCCTGAAGTCTAGCTGTGTGCTCCGGGTATCGCTTTGTGTCCCTGCCTCGTGTAGGTACACTGCTGTACCTCAGTTTTGTTTACGCGGCAGACTCGCCACGTTTGTGTGTGTGAACTAGATTGGAGGTTATGTATTTATGGTATGAGACGCAATAGTGCTTTCGTTTTATTACAATTTTCAATAGTATGCCAAGAGAAATGAGGTGAATAAAATAACTTAAGAGGTCATTATACCTGGCAAATTGAGGAGGTTTGAAAGTTCTGGCGCTAAAGCGGCTCTTGGTAGCTCCACTCTCATATTTTTCAGTTGAAATATTATTTGTGCGCACCAAAATTCTTGCCGTTTTGAGAACCCTAACTGGTCTTATGTACAAAGAAATGTGGCCTACCTTGAGATCCCTCATGGACCTCGACAGCTGGATGAGGTCTCTGGTGGCCCTCACGTTCACGGCCGTGGCGAGCTTCAGAGGCTCGTGGAACCTGACCATGGCGGCCAAGTGGAACACGACGTTCACCTAAACATACAGAACATCACAAATCACTTCACAGTCGTTATCTGATTTGCTTAGGTTTTCCGTAACTAGAATTCCTACTCCATTTCTATGGTGATTGTCACATGAATAATGTACGGGAATGGAAAGCAGAAGACTGATTATCAACCAGTCTGATTGATAATCTGTCTGAAAACAGAGATAAAGTTATGAAAACAAAAGACTGATAATCAGTCTTCTGCTTTCATTGATTAATACACTGATTGAAGCCATGTATTCACTAGGGGACAAATTTTCCCTCAACATCACGCGCGGCATAGAGTTTACGTGACGTTGCAACGTCGCGCACTGTTCCGCGACGCGCACAATAGCGGAGCATTTCTACGTGCCGCGGAAACATTGCCAAGCGCACGGTACCCGAGCGAGCTCACGGCGATATTGCGCTGCTCGTCAGTATCACGTGGTATGTTTACAAGTGAATACGCATGCGCTGTATCCATCAACATGACATTAATGTGGGGAAACAAAATTGTTCTACAACTCATCGCGCTCTATCAAAGCCGTACAATTTCCTTAATATTGTCTTGCTTGACCATGGAAGGCCCGATTATTTGTAATAAATTGTCGAAATCATTTGTTGTCATTCAAGTGAAATTGACAAAAGATTCGCCAGACATTCGAAGATCGCCTAGAATATCCATCCTTCTTTCTCTTTGCAGTAAATAATTTCGCACCCACCATCTTTTTCTCTTCTTACTTTTCGATAAACTCGTTAAAATAAATAGATACGCAGCTGTCATAATAACATCATCGGGCGACATTTCCGCGACAAGTGATATGTGAGTCCCGGTGTGTACACGTCAAATGACCGCGTCATTGTCCCCGAAACATGAGCGTAGATGTTGATGCGACATGCCGCGCGGAATGTTTCGCGATTTGTCCCCTAGTGAATACATGGCTTGATCATCAGCTTCTGTTTTCCATTTCCTTGCCATCTAACTTCACTATTTCAAAGAATATCCAATTGACGTCTATGATTTAACGGGCCAAATTTTGTAAATTTCCACCGTCAAATAAACTTCTTCTGAAATTATGGTAGAAAATGGGTGATTTTTGTTTATAGGAGATGATTAATTATTTTAACGAAAATATGATCGGGGCCAGAGCGGAGTGCAAAGCGACCTCTGTCAAATTTGCATTTTAATAAAGTATAAAGCCATGTATTCACTAGGGGACAAATCGCGAAACATTCCGCTCGGCATGTCGCATCAACATCTACGCTCATGTTTCGGGGACAATGACGCGGTCATTTGACGTGTACACACCGGGACTCGCATATCTTGTCGCGGAAATGTCATCCGATGAGGTTATGTTGACAGCTGCGGTATCTCATTTGGCGAAAACGGGGTTCCGCGCAATTCGAAATGTTTTTTTGGGTCGCAATTTCAAATTAACGAGGTTTTACTGTAGTAAATTGAATATTATTAAAAACAAGGTCCTTTTTGCAAATAATTATTGTTTTCCAGACGTCGCGGAAATATATCGCCCTATGAGATTATGATGACAGCCGCGTATGTGTTTATGTTAATGAGTTTATCGAAAAGTAAAAGGAGAAAAAAGAGGAGAATGCGAAATTATTTACTGCAAAGAGAAAGAAGGACGGACATTCTATGCGATCTTCGATCGATACAGCTCGATCAGTTCAAGAACGATTTCGTTTCCCCGCATTGTCATCTTGACAGATACAGCGCATGCGTATTCACTTGTAAACATACCACGTGGTACTGACGCTCCGCGGAATGTTGCAGTGAGTACGCTCGGGTACCGTGCGCATGGCGACGTTGCCACGGCACGTAGAAATGCCGCGCTATGTTGTGCGCGACGTGGCGGAACAGTGCACGACGTTGCAACGTCACGTAGACTCTATGCCGCGCGTGCTGTTCAGGGACAATTTGTCCCCTAGTGAATACATGGCTTTACATCGATGTTTATTCATTTTATTTTATTTTCTAGCAGAATACCTACTGGGTAAAAAATACATAAAAATACTATATATGTGGGGTAGCTTGTAAATTTTGAAACAATCATGAAAAGGACAAACTCCATGGGTACTCTTAAAAAGTATATCTAAGTGAATAAAACGCACTTTATCACAAGAAGACGTTTTTACTTAAGAAACTTGTTTTGGACTGAAAATGAAAAAAATTCATTTTGATTACTATGGTTTTTAATTATACAAGAATAAATACTTTAAGTGCAGTATTAGTGCCTCTCGAACATATGCGACCCAACATTTCCCAAAGAATAGGTTTAGTTAATCTCTGAAAAATTGTATACTCTTTCGGAATTGTAAACTTGATTTTAGAAAAAAAGTGCGTTGTCAGTCTTTTTACATGCTATTATTTAACACTATTTGTCTGTTTGTTGTGGTGGAATTCATCATTTACGTAAAGTGGATGACTATATGTACATTAATAAATCATTTTCGATATGATTGTCATTATTTCGATTAAAATTAATAATCAATTAGTCATTATTTCGATTAAAATTAATAATCACGTCACTCACATTGGATTAATAATCACGTCCCTCACAAGCAAGAGCCGCAGAAACAGATGAACAGCGCCGAACGCCAGGGAGACCACCAAACAGATGGAGACAAAGCTGGACATTCTCATCATAAGATGGACTGACACCTGTCAACACAGATCACAGATCTACTAAAAGAGGAGGAAGAAGAATTAGTATTTCTACAAAATAAATCGAAATAAAATATGCCTCTCGTAATACTCTTTCACAATTATTGCCATACTATTCAGATTTTAATATAAGTATCGTAATGTTCTGTTAAATAAATATTTAATTTAACTTTTTTCCAAAATATAGGTATGTGTACGTAAAACTCATGCTTCAATATACTGACTGCACGTGCCTGACTACCAGTGGCCTCAAGGAAACAACACAGCGCAGGACAGGTGCAATCTGATAAAAGATAAAAGAAAAAGAAAAAGAAGACTAAAATAAAAATGTCTTACATAAATTATACTAATTTTTTGGCCATTATTAATAAATCTAACATTAGTGAGCAATCGACTCTTTTTAATCCTGTAATCAATCTCAGTATTCTGGGAAAATCAAAGCCTGCTGGGGTATTATGCCGTGTGTTAAGATCTTTCTGGTAAAGAAATTTGCCACTGGCCAACAAGCCATTGGCCAGAAAGGTCGTAAAAACACGGCATAATACCCCAGCATACACAAAGCAGAAGATTCCGAGTGGCCGTGAAAACCTAAGAACATTCTTAGCGCTTGTTCAGACACAGCGGGAACCGTGCCGTTTCAGAATCGCATGAGATCCGTGCGGGTCTCATTTACCTAGGTTTGTATGTGATCGTTCAGACACAACCGTGCGGTTAGTCAACCGCTGCGGTGCCCGCAACCCAACCGCTAGAAAATAGACCCGCACGGCGCCCGCACGATCCTATTACTATGGGGCCTTACGAGAGCGTTCAGTCGCGTTGCGGGCACCGCACGGTTCCGTGTCACAACAGGAGCACGCGTGTATTAAATTCTCTTTTCTATGGTTATGGATCGCTTTGACACTGAATTTTTTATTGATGAAGTGGAGAAAAGACCTGTAATATGGGATCTTCAGTGTGAGGATTACTCAAATATGCCAAGAACCAAGCTTGGCAGGAGTTGGTGGAGATATTTGGAAATGGTGGAAAAAAAGAGTATTTTACAGAAGTAGGTATTTATTCACCAAAAATGAACTGACAGAACGATATTTTTGTGTCTTGCCATGGAACACGGCCGTCGTTAACAAAGTAATGAGCGAATATATCTCTGATATTCAAAGATGGAGAACGGCATCGGAACTGTCAAACTGACGTTTATTTTCGCGCGCACAAATCGCTTATTAACCGCAGCTGTGTGAACAGATGACACAAATCGCGTGTTTTGAAACACGATTCTGAAACGGCACGGTTCCCGCTGTGTCTGAACAAGCGCTTATTGTAATTTTGGCTCGGGATCGTATACGCTAGTCAGTAGGTTACCGTCTATTTTTGATCGTGTTGATAGCCTTTAGACAATATACAATATGTAAACAATACTAGGCTATAGCATTCAAGTCACGGTGATGATTGTGGCTCTCTTGGTAAATAGGTGAAATGTTCCCTGCTTACGGAGATAATTGGTCGTATATTATTTTTATATCACCCAGATAACACATGCCCATCAGACATGTGGGTAAATAGTCTACAGGGTCTCGTGATTCTATTTTCACTTTATTTAACAATACTTGCGTATAATAAATATGTCTACTTGTAAAAAAATAAAATATATGTCACAATTACAATCCAGCAGTTGAAAGATAATTTTAAAAGAGAATAATGGTCGCATTTTGTAAGGAGATGAAAACAGGCGCATCCTGAAGACGTTAGCGAAAGGACGCGGAAAATGAAGAAAGATTAAAAAAATGCAAGATATGAGATCACTATGAGATCTGAGATTTTTGATAACAATAAAAACGATAAACGGAGGATATTTTTATTTTTTATTATGCTTATGAAATTCGTACCATTTATATTTATCCAATTATGTACTTTTAAAACAATACACGATAGTATAACATGCTACTTATGTATTCCATAAGTTTTTTTCGATTAAAAGTAGGTTTTGAATACGGATAATTTTGTATCCAAGTATTATTATCTGAATTCTGAACTGATGAGATATATTATATATATATATATATATAGATATATATATATATATATATATAATATATAATATATATAATTTTAGGACGGACTGATATTTTTTAATTGGTTTACGCAGTCTTAACAGTATAATTAGTAATATATCAAGACATAATGAATACTTAGTAAAACTAAATACAAAGATATACATTAAAAATAAGGTTAAATGATATTTGAAGCAGATGATATGAGAGTAGGTTTGGTGAAAAAGAGAAAAGGAGATAGGTATAGGTTCGAGGGAAAAAAGACATAGGATGTATACGAAGGTAGATGATTGACTAAATCGATTTGGTGACGACATTGAGCTATACGTTTACAGTTCATAAAAGTTGTTTAGTGTAGTGAGGTTAATGTAATATAAATTATTTTCCACCGTGATTGGCAGTCGAAGGAAATTTGTGAACATGGAAGAGGACGGTACGTCGAGTTAGTCTGGGTGGACTGTGGATAGTTCATAGACAATTCCAGTTGACTGGAGCAGTTAATTTGTCCCTGCAGTATCTTTAAAAAAATATGTGAGTGTCGGAACTCAGCGGATGTCTGAACATAAGAGCTATCATCAATACTGGAATTCTAAGTCACGCAATGACAATGAGGAACCGATACTCTTACCGATACAAAACCAACTTTATAACAAACTGACACTGGAAGAAAACGAGAATGACAGATATAAAACACAAATACAACAAAGATATACGACAGATACAAAACGTATAAAAAAACTAGAAATAATAAAAACAAACAGCTTTTACGAACACCGAAGCATATAATTCCAAAATTATTTAACAAAGTACCGGAGAAAAACAAAAAATTAAGCAGGACAAAATAATATAGAAAGTATTTTAAAGAAATATTTCAATGGCCTGTGAAATATGATGATAGCTTTAATGTAATGTTTTCTTGCACTCAAATCGCATATGCAATTTGAAAATGTTTATAAAAAATATATAAACATATAGTAAATATTTTTATTTTTTTTAATAATTGAAAAATGTTAATTACACGCAGGTACACCGACGGGACGCCTGACGACTTGATACTCAATTTTTCCGATACCAAGAGCAATTACATATCAAAAGTAATGTTTGATCAACACATGCTCTTCGGTGTTTCAGGGTTTTAATATTATAGAAGTCAGCTGCTTTCAGATAAGAGCATAAAGACCAGACCTAGCAGACAGCTAGGCAACTAAACCTGTTCTATTTTGTTCTAATCTCTAGTTATCTGCTGCGGGCTTCAGACCAGAGATGCATACTCTAAACGACTACGAGCAACATTATGATAACAATAGCCGATTGATAACATTATCCGTAATTGAAAACCGGATTCCAATGTATTGAATTTATGTTCACCCTGTGTTTGTAAAATAAACAAACACACAACTACTGACAGTAGTTGACAGTGGTTACCATCTTGACGGTTTCGGTGGCGAATTCAGTATTGAATTAGTTTCCCAACAGACCAGACCAGACATGGATCTACCAGATGTCGATCTTCCGGAGCAGATCGTGTGTCTTAATCCCGATGACAAGTAAGATTATTTAGATTTCTAAATTAAACATAAAATGGTAATTGCGAACTGTGTCGTGTATTTCTTAATGAAGTTTCTGGAAGCGGACGACAGTGCGTCATGAACTTCTAGAACCAAAACCGAAGGGTGAAAGCGAAGAGCTGTCCCACGGAAAATGAATGACATCTTCATTTACAGCAAAATAACTTTCTGATAACGTTATTTATATCAATAAAAAAAAATCACTTTGTATTAAACCACTATTTATTGAATTATCAACGCATTTCGGGGCCAATGGTCCCTTCATCAGGATACAACGTATATTTACTAAAAATTAAAATTGGAAGTACGAGTATATAAGACAAAAAATAAATACATGGGCTTCAATAACTAATGTGATAAAAAATTTTAATTGTAACCATTTGCAAAAAAGGATTTGATTATTCATAATATTTAATTTGTTATAAACACTTTTTCTTATTTCTAAAATTTATACTTTATCAACTATCCAATGTTATCTGCTTGTAAAATTTCTTAACCCTTCTTAATAACAATAGTATAGTTTGTTTCCAAAGCACGATTGAAAAATACATAATAGTTATTGCTATTCAGTATTCAGATATCTAACTATAAATTAATTTATAAATTCCTTATTTTTGAAAAATGTTATCCTAATCGTTGTTATTAAATTAAAATCTTTAGTTTATTTTTAAGTATTATTGAATTTGAAATACGATTTTTTAGATATTTTTTATTTTTATTTAACATGTTATTACTTAAGTATTTTAACGATTATAAATTCTCTGTATTCGTTAAAGTCTATAATTTTTATTACACGTCGTATACAGACGCAGGGACCACATTGCCCTCGAAATATCTTGATAATTCAATATATATATATTGCTTTTATACAAAGTGTTTTCTTTTTAATAGATAAAATAACATATAAGATCGCTTAGGCAGTTCAGTTGAGAGATGATTAGTATTATGAGAATCTGCTTACTTGTACATGCTGGTATTAAGCATGTATAAGTAGGCATGCTGTGGATTGTGGAAATTATCGAGGAGTGATATCAGCTGCGTTATTTTATGATTATTAAAACAATGTAATTTTGAAATCTTTGTCGCGACAGGCGGGTTGCCTAGGAAGCTAGTGCAGTCGCAACCAGGGCTATCAGAGCTGACACCGAGTTTGATTGTCACAAGGGATCGTGAACTTCATAAATGATGCGTGTAATTATCCATTATTAGAGAAAATAACAAATCAACGTGCTTTAATGCTTTACACGAGATGAATTCTTAGTGTGTTGTGTACTATAAATTCGAGAATGGTCTTTGTTTGTTAATGGTTCTATTTATTAAATATTTTTTATAAATTTATTGTTGTTGATGTCTGTTTATGGCTCTATTTATTTTATTTTATTAAAAACTCAAGCTATTACATTTTTTCTAAAAAATAAAGATAATCCTCATGTAGACGGAATAGGTTAAGGGCGTTTATTATCAAGTTCGTTCCCTTGTATGTAATATAAAATATTTATTCACTTTTTGTATTAGTAAGTACATATTATTACAATGGTAGATTTATTGCCAGTTGCCAACTTCTTCCAACCAACCACACAATTTAGTGGAACAATTGAAATAGATTTCTCGTATACAATGTTACAGTATCAAAATAAGCTCAGTGAAAACGAGGCGAGTAGGAGATGGATGGGACAAGGAAGGGTTAAGAAGCTAGGTTCTGGGAAAGGTAAAATTTCTTTATGTCTGGTTTGTTGAATATTGGCAGTACAGTGGCAAATGCTTTTATTGTTAAGCTACAACGGGCCATGGAACCCAACAGCTGTAGCGAAACACGTCACAAAAGCACTCCAGGCCTGAGTTAATCACACAGATGTATTGTGACCTCACCGGGAATCGAATCCAGAACCCCCGGTATGAGAAGCCGGTGCTATGCCACTGGACTGCGGGGCCTCTAAAGCCCTGCTTTTAATCTGATTTTAAAGATTGGTTAGTGATGTCTGTGTGTAATTTATTCCACATCCTAGCCCACTGCACTTGGAATGAGGAGCTGAATATTTCAGTATTATGAATGAATGGAGATGAATAGTGAAGTACTGTCAGCTGAACGGAGTGTAAGACCATGATTAGATAGAAAGTTTAATTTAGATTTCAGATACTATATGAGTGAGAGATCAAAAGGACATTATGAAGTAGAGATAAAATATTCATGTTATAGCCGGATTGCCGGATTGTAGGCCAATGGAGAAGATTGCGGAAAGATGTGATTTATTTATTTATTTAATTAATAATATATTATAATATTTTATCATAATAACAAATTTTACTATTAATTTTTTTGTATGTATATTCCTCACCAAAAAGAATTATGATTCTTGTGTGTGGTGAGGGATAGTCACTTACAATCATATAGGTAGAGTAATCCAGTTTATTAAACAATGAAAAAGGTAATATATTATTTATCTAATATTTCAAAAATCTTAATTAATAATACAATATAAAGAATAAGCTATCAAGTGAATAATATTATAGTATAAGCAGTCAAAAGAGACCAAACTAATGTCCCTAATCGAATTTTTGAGGTTGAAGATGAAACGGATACATACATTTTGTAGGCGTTCTAATTTGTCGAGATACTCTACACTACCATACAATTAAAATACTAGCTGTTTGTTTAACTTAATGTAACTTCAAGAACGGTTTAGAACCGTCTAAATAGAAACTTCGTAGATATTTCTAGAGAACCTAGGTTCTCCTTCGATTTCTCCCTCATCGACCAGCACTACTCCCCCACTAATAGGTCTATGTTATTCGAAAGATACACCCATCGCATTCAGAGCACCATTATCTTCATTTCCCGCAGTCATTCTCCTTTCGATATTGTTCTCAGCCTTGCCATCGCTAGGCTGAGAACAATATTCGTAAATACACTCACTCACTTGTTCTAAAGCATTCATTGATTACCAATTACATTACACTGAGTCGCTCTTCCGTCTCGAACACCAGCACTTTCAATTGGCTAACTCTTCACTCTCTATGCATACATCTTGCCACCGTGCACTGCATTTCAGTTTCATTTGTAGCCACTAATGCTGCATCCACATGCTTTCCATTTTCGCTCCTACTTTTAATTCAATCTGTTCTTTCATAATTTTTCCCATATAAATGCGCAGCACAAGTCAAGTTTCATCCGTCTATTTAAATTTCAAGTATTCACAACGCAATTTTTTCTCCAGTTGATTTAGGTAAGTATTTGTTTTACAGATAGATACGACCGCCACATAAATTATGGTTAATTCTTCTTAAGTTCTGTTTACATTACAAGGCTTGCACATGCTCTCAGCAGCCTGCATTTTTTATTGCTAGGCAATCTATTTACGTAATTATTTTTTCTCCCTATCTTATATCATGTTGATGACAACATACATTAGTCTTCCGTTCTACATTCACGTTGAACAATAGGATATAAACAAATAATAAAAATTAATGTAGACACAAATGATAAAATTAATTTTGTTTAATAAATAAACTATTGTTAAGGATTTTAATAAATAATGATTCATTTATTTACAATACGTGATTGTTTTCATAAAGCGTTGATATTAATAAAAAGGTACTAATGTAGGTATAAGAAACAATAAAACAATGTTACAATTAACATAATTTGCGTAGATACTCATTTTAAGTTAATACTATTAACATTTAATATTATAAGAATGATTGCTGTGGGAAATGTAAGGAACTTATTTTTAATTTTTAAAAAAGGATTTGTGAAAAAAAAAATGTCTCGCAGAGCACGTATCCCTGCATATATATATTTTTTCATTTTTTTTAAGTTCTGATGCTGTTCTTTTGTTTTTGGAAGCCTACATTGTATACGTATTTTATTTCATTATTGCAAATTATTCTATAAAATTATACACATTTTTGATCGCACTTTTGTGACCGATTTTGCATGAATTATTAATTAGAAAAAACATATTCCACGATAAAAAGTCAAAAGATTAAAATATCGCAATGATACAAATATTTATTTCTTGTATGAACATTCTTCTTCCGTGTGTTGATATTTTCTTATTCTTATTTATTTTGAGTTGTTGATGTTGATCTTTGAGTTGTTGAACTCCGTTTCTAATTCCGTGTACTACTAATGTAACATATTTAATGTTTAGTAAGGTGGAAATATCGTTTCATTAAATACTTGCTTGTTATTTATTTTTTAAAGTTTTACGTTGATTTATTTTATTTTATTTTATCCATAGTGCAGCAAGACTAGGATGTCCAAAGGTACAAAATCACACAACGAGGTTTTCGGTTCCCGCGGTATTCTTCAAATCGTCCGCCGAAGAGTGTTTATTGTGTCTTTTAACCATGTTTCTATATAGACATTATATCATTCTAATCCTGTCGATTCACATAGTAGCATGAGATTTCATCATTTTGATATTTTCGTATCAAGTATCAGATTGGTTGAAGTAGGTACCACATAATTTTTGTTATATATCCATTATTTAGTTGCTCTACCATTTTCTCTACCATTTCGCGTCCAAACATAGTTAAATTTAATATTATTAATATTTTTAATATTTAAAGCATTAACTGTGTGGTCAGACATTTTTACAAAATGTTATTTATTTTAGTATATAACCACTAAAATTTACTTTTTTGTCAACCGGTTTCGAGACGTAACCCGACTCTTCGTCAGGACAACCACTACACTAAATGTAAATATCACTACAGACCACAAACATAATATTATTGACACACCAAGTAAAAAAAAAACTCCTTATATGCGTGTTACTCTAACTAAAGGCTAATTAATACCTATGCACTGTGTAAATAATACTATGATTGTTGTGTAGTGATTATATTACATTACATTGTGATTATCCTGACAAAGAGACGGGTTACGTCTCGAGACCAGTATACAAAAAAGTAATTTTTAATGGTTTTATACTAACATAAATAACATTTTGTTATATTTCAATTTATTTTTCACTGCAAACATTTAATTCATCATCAATAAGTTTCGTTGCTTGGCTGCGCGATTTTCACTAACAAATTTAGGATCTAGGCATAATCAATCTGTAACATAAAAAATATTATTTCTAATCGCCATTAATCTATACTAATATTATAAAGAGGAAAGATTTGATTGTTTGTTTGAATTGAATAGGCTCCGAAACTACTGGACCGATTTGAAAAATTCTTTCATATTTAGAATCCTACATTATTCCTGATGAACATAGGCTATAGAATATTTTCAAAAAAGTTAGACATCCGTATGAAAACTTCGATAATGTAACACAACGTGTGAAAAAAATACAAAATAAACTCTTATACAGCATATGCTGCGGAAATTATTGACAATAGAGCAAAGTGATGTAAAATGTACTCTTTTTTTAGTAACCCCCGACGCAAAAAGAAGGATGTATGTGTGTGTGTGTTAAAATTTATAATTTTTGAAATTTTTGTTAAATACCCGTGCGAAGCCGGGGCGGGCCGCTAGTATTTATATATTTTTGTATGTCCACATTATTTTTATAAACACGTGTTTGCTTTCGTCATCACCTTCTCGACCCATCTACGTTATGTCACAAGACACAAAGTACATCCAAAATGAATTGTAAAGACAATATTGACATACAGTAAGTTGAGGCGAGTGTAGATTAGAAATTCGGTTCCAGCCCATCACCAACAAGTTACGTCACGAGGTGATTTACCAGCAACCTAATCTAGTTTATTTTCTGGGTAAACAATGCGTAATGACACTGTAGTTTGGAGTTAGGAATTTAAGAGCTTTGAGTACCAGCGGCGTAACTTAAAAATCGGGAATCAGTACAAGATGGAAAAAGGGCCCAATATAAATCAGTGATGCAACGAATAAGAATATTCATATTCGTATTCGCCGAAAAGTAGATATTTACCGAATATTCTTATTCGCCGAATATCATCACGAATATTAAAAAAAAACTATTTATAACTGAACCCAATGCAAATTACGGTTTGGCTGCGCACCGTATATCCGAACAAACACCTACGCACTCTATTATCGGGTATTCCCCTAACATTGATTGAATGGATTTGTTTAGTTCTCAAGTTGTCAATTGTTACTTATTTCACTGCACGACATGATTTCTTTCATCTAGTTTAGTTGGGTTATTAATAAGGTTAGGTGCTCATTTCATGTAGTTTTTGTTTTGTTATACGTATTGTAAAGTGTCGACTCTTATAAAATAATTTCAAATTAAATCTAAAACCACGACCTCTCGTAAGCGTGAAAAAAGTGATATTTATTTTCGAACGCTGAGAATGTACAAACGGATAAAAGAAAAGTGCTTTTTGAACAAGAATGTGGTAAATGTTAATTATTAAATCTCTTAGTAAAAAAAGAACAGTGGTATGTTATTTATTACCTTGTTGAATTATTCGTATTCGTATTCGCCGAATAGTAGATTTGATATTCATATTCGTGAAAGTTACTGTCATGATAGTCCAACGTATTACAAAAAATAAGTCATAAATATTTAAAAAAAAAATGAAAATTTTGGTGTCGCATATCTCCATAACAATTAATATTAGGAGAGACAAGAAGATAAATAAAAAAACAGTTAAGTATTATATCTACATTAATCTTATTGATTTTGCAGAGAGGAACCGACCAACAATGAAAAAAAGAAGAAGAAGCCATTTTTGTCCGGCATGACGCTGGAGCCGATGTGGTTTGGTGTAACAATTTCGTTCAGTATGGGATTTGTGGCCTTCAAGAACATGTTCCTGGAGAGGGCCTGCCTGGTGGACCTGGGGCACTCCTACGAGGAATGTTTCCATTCGGAACCAGCCGTCAAGGCCGCCATAGAAGTAAGAACTGACTTTTTCTATTCTGTAATGTATATTTTCCAGCTTACCCTTTTTTATATTTTCTAAATTATTGGTTAACTAATACTACTTAATAGCCTATTTAGGACACTTTTATTATCCAAGTCGAGATAATTTTATATTAATAAAATTTATGCGGTTTTATCAACTCTTCCTATGTGGTCGATAACTTTTTTACTTTAACATTCAGAATCGATATTATAATTTTAAAATAAAAACAAAAAAATGAAAATCGTCGATATTCCTGATTTTAGATATTTAATCAAGACGCAACGTATTTATGACACAACACGCAGTGCCTTGATTAAATAGTTGAAATTGAGAATACGTGTTTGATTTGTTTGTATTAATTTTAAAATAATGATGTTTATTCTCTTAACTTATTTAAGTAAAAAAATTGCCATCTATGTAAAAAGGGTTGAAAAAATCACAAAAAATTAGAATATTAAAAAAACAGTGTAGGGGAGGGGAGGGACGACCAATTAAAGTGAGTCGTTTGAAACATTGCACGGCGTTTCGTTCGAGCTGTCAATGTCATAGGGATTCCCCGCTATGCCCCGCTACCCCACTATGCCCCCCCTCCTCTACCTATGTATTTTTAATGCCTCAAGATGGTGTAACCTTTTAATTCACTTATTCTCCATTGATAAATCTGGAAAATACATTCAATTAATTTTGATTTAATTTTGTGCGTTGACAGCTGGAAGCGCAGAAAATCGTGTCATCCATATCCGTGGTGAGCGGTTTCGTCGGCGGCTTCCTGACGAGCGTGGTGCTCATATTCCTGGGGCCCTGGAGCGACAACAGCGGCAGGCGGAAGCCGCTCATCCTGCTCCCCCTCGCGGGGATGATCCTGACGTCCACGAGCCTGCTCGCCATGCAGGCCTTCCCCCGGCTGTCCACGGTGTGGGCCGTCTACGCCGAGATCATCCCCCTCTCCCTGGGAGGCAACTTCTCCATGCTCGTGATGGCTTCGTTCAGTTATTTGGGAGACGTGAGTAAAAAACAAGTACATGAGGGGTGTAAAAGCAAAGGTTTCTGAGATAAATACAAAAAACCTGTCACTACTCAATTTAATATTGGGGCCATTCAAATATTACGTAAGCAGCAAGGGGGGAAGGGGGGGGTCTTGCCTTTGCTTATTTTTGATGACACGGGGGGTGGAAGGATCTGGATGGTGATTACGTCAGCAATAGTTTTCCTCGGTGATTGCATTCAAAAGATTTTTTGGATATTGCTGCCTTCGCTTTTATACCCTAAATAAAATACCAGCCGTTTTTGTTATTATTAAGTTAATATTTTATATTTATAATATTTTGATAAATTATGCAGCTGCTTTATTAACTTTTCAAAGACATTGGTATGTTCTTTATGCCATTGGTTATTACACAATTACCCCACTAAAATAATACTATGAGCCATATGTCGTTCATTTTCATTTAAATTTTAACAGTTGCAAAAATTATATACCCACTATATTTTACAAAATAATGTTGGTATTTTTTTTATTTTACGTTTTTTATAGAAATAATGAGAAATTGCCAACATTAAAAGTGATGCAACGAAAAAAATTTCTACTTCACGATATCAAAAAATTCATCTCGTATTTTTTAAAGATACACAGAAAAACTATCTTAATATTCCAATAGGGGAATAAATACATGTTTTACTAATAAAACAACATACTTAATTGAAATTTGATGACAATTCTGTGACTGACATACAATAATTTAATTGTTAAGAGCTGTCTACCGGCAGTAGAAAGATCCGCGTTTGGGTCCTGAATGTATGCAAACTATATTTTTTCGATAGGTAGATTTTTCTGTGTTTCTTTTAGTTTATTTTTAATGAATATATTCTTATTTTACTGTTTTATATTTTACAGATTAATAATTTGGGAAGAAAATATAAAAAGTTATCATAAACTTCATGGATTAACTTGGTAAATAAGTGAAAAATTAGTAAAGCATTTGTAAAGTGTTGATAAAAATTAAGATGGCGAAGTCACTGATTAAATACATGAAAATTAAATATATTGTGCCTCATTGCATTAGATCTTTATGACAAATTCAACTTTAATATCCACATACGAAACGATTATTAAATATCTTTAAGAAAATTCTGTTTAATCTTAGGATATCTTTCTTTAGTTTTTCGGTGGCCTTTCTTCGCACATTAAACTGATAAATATTTGTTCCTAGATATGTTATAAAACTGGTAAATATTTATTCCTAGATATGTTATAAAACTGGTAAATGCGCGACCACGGTGATGGGGAACAACACAGGATTCATCACCCTCTTCATAGTCATCGGCTCCCTGCTGGCTCCCGTTCTTTACAGGACCATCGGCTTCGTTGGGATGTTCGGGATATCTATCGTCTTAGAGGTTTGTTTGCTGATTTTATTATCACATTTAACAATCGCCTCTTATCAAATTTTCAGGAATTTTTAAAACCACAGTTACGTATATACAATGACGTCGTATGTACTACGTCATTATATATACGTAACTGTGGTTTTTAACCGTAATGTAACGTAACGTAATAATATATATGTTTGTAGGTATTCACTTTTTATACTCGCTGCCGGTTCTTCTGGGATCTGGCATCTAATTTTCTCAGCCTTTCTTTTCTTTTTTTCCATTTCTCAGCAATTCAGCCTCGTTAACTTGTTTCTGTTCTTGGTCATTTTATTTACTTATTAATTATCAAAGCCCCAGTGGGCTTTTATATATGTATAAAGTACAAGTATATTATGCAAATATTGCGCTATATATTTTTAATAAAATAAACAAAAATAAGCAACGAAAAGTAAAAACATATTTAAAAACGAAAATAATATTTTTTTGAAAAAAATGTAATTCATATATTTTTTATATAAACCCACTAATCCATTAGACCAGCTAACGAGTAGGTTTTTTTTGTTAACAAGGTAACATTTAAAAAATAATTTTTATACATAAAGAAAAAGGAATCATAGTAAATTAACAAAAACATTACTAAGATCTCACAACATAAGTAAAAATCTTTCTTATTGATAAGCAATTCCATTAATTTTTAAGGCCTTTCTATTCTTTCTCTATTAGTTAAGGAGACAGTGAATATCTTTACATAAAACAAAAAACAATTGTGTCATTCATTGAAAAATTAAACAAATGAAAAGTAAAAGTATATATACTCACTTAAATAAATAATATTTTAATTTATAAACAATCAATAGGTAATTATTTTCGCTTTGATTTTAAGCTAATTTACGCCTGATTACATAAAATACAATTTAGTGTCATTTACAGAAATATCTATATTTGAATAAAAAAATATATAATAATAATATTTTCTTTTATAAAACTTCGTTGAAGTTTATTGAATATTTTCGGTATTATATATATTACATATTGTAATGTCCTTCGATCATATTTATTACTTGCCTTTGGTATGAGCAGTTTTTCGTATGTCGTAAATCTAGTAGGTACAATGTTTATTAAATAAAAAATAATGTAAGCAATAGTAGGTAAAAAGCAAATTTAAAAAAATAATCAGTAAAATTTTTTATTAAAATCCCATTAATAAAAAAATAAACAAGAAAAAAAGCAATGAATGTATAAACAAAAATTAACAAAAAAGCATACTAATTTAAAAAATATGTAGGTAGATACTACTAATTCAAATGGGAAAAATCAGTCCATTTAGTTGCGCTCGATTCTGCTAAAAATGTCGAAGAGCTTCAAAATTTTGTTACCAAGGCGGTGCATCCGTGTTATTGGTGAGTATACGGCATTCTCTGATATCCTGATGAGGGATACAAATCGTCATTCACATCGATGATACGATTAATGTAATAGTGCTCGGCTGGACACAACTTCTCTTCTCATTTCTCTTTTCATTTCAGATAACATCGTTTGCATACGCTTACTTCAAAGTGAAAGATGTGAATATCGCAAAGAAGATGGCCAACATATTCGACCTAACGCTTCCGCTCCAGTCCTTGAAGTGCATCCTGAAGAAGAGGGAAGGAAACAGAAGACTCATTGTGCTTCTGATGGTTTTGGTTCCTTGTGCACACTCCGTGTCCTTCATAAGTTAGTAAAACACCCATCCTAACTTCAATATATATATTTTTTTAAATTATATATACAAATTGACAGATTCCCAAACTCCTCTGAATAAACGTATAGTGAAGTGGAGTGGGACCCACCACAATCTCAAGCCTACTCTACGAGCAAAAGCTCTCTTATCAGCCCTACTCTTTCGCCATCCATATGGCATTGTTTTAATGCTAAAGCGGTTTCTTGGCTTCGCCGCAGACGACGCAAAATCGCCCGTGTGGCGCGGCGAGGAAACCGCAAACCACATCATTGTCTCTGGGGTGCATTAAAAAAACAAAAATGTATACAAAAAGAAAATAACATAAAATAAAACTAAATATAAAAGAACAGAAAACTACAAAGTATATGAGAAATAAAACCAAAATTTAAAGGTACAATGTGATAGTAAAACAAATAATATTATAAAACGGAAAGGGAAGAGAAAATAACATAATATAACCAAATGCAGCGAAATATAAAATAAAAGAAAATATTTAAACAAAGCAAAATAGAACAACATAAAAGAGCTATATTACAAAAGAATAAAAATAAATCAAAAAATATATATAAAGATGGCACCCCTGAGAGAAATAATGAGAACGGCATTATCCTTAGAAAAATAAATTGAATATACAAACGAGCAAAGGACTCGTAGTCCAAAGAACCCACTGCCGGCAAAAAACTTCCTATTAAAGTTGCAAAAGAAAAAAACGAAAAAGGATTCAAGCAAAACGTAAATTAACTAGAATAAATCAAAAAACGTTGGTATATGAATATAGTTTACATGGAGTTCAATATTATTGCCACAAAAGCTTAGTTACATTAGAGCATTTTACCTACTAATTTGGTGAAATTAAGCGTAGCTAATCTATTTCATACTAAATTTAAATACAGTAAAAAAACGTAAAAAGTTAAATCATATAAGAAATAAATGATTAAGCATTACACAGCAAATTTCTTCTGGCTTTCATCCGAAAAAAATATGAAATACATAACGTGTACCTACTTAAGTAATGAAATGAAATGTATGTTTGTTGCTCCATTCAAATTGGTAAATATTTTTATCTGAATGTGTTGGTTCAACAAATCAGTCAAAAAACAAACTTTCTCAGCTTGATAAGGAGACTAATAATTCTAAATTACAAAAACAAGCTAATATAATTATTTATAAATGTTACAGATGAAATCTCCATAACATATCTGTATGCGAGAAACAAGTTCGCCTGGTCAGAAGTGGAGTACAGCATATACTTGGCGGTGAGGAGCATCGTTCATGTGATAGGTAAAGTATATCAACACTTTGAAGTGCCGTATAGTTGTTTGAAAACCCGTCAAAAATGACGGACTTTTTATGTTTCAATTGAACTTTACATTAATTAGGTATACCTACATTAATTGGTCGCATCAAAAAATATATTTCAAAATCAATAAAAAATGTAAACAAGTTATTTTTCACATTAACATACATTACAATATGAATGAATACACTCTTT
Source organism: Agrypnia vestita (assembly GCA_016648135.1). Taxonomy (NCBI): domain Eukaryota; kingdom Metazoa; phylum Arthropoda; class Insecta; order Trichoptera; family Phryganeidae; genus Agrypnia; species Agrypnia vestita. The sequence continues at coordinate 13,424 of JADDOH010007294.1, read as the reverse complement.
TCTGCTTATCATAAAATGCTAATTGATATTTAACTTTCACAATAAATAAAATTATTGCGCAATCGTAATATGTTTGTGTTATCATGTGAACAGTGCCATCTGGTAGCGTTAGTTTTGTTAGCGAATTAAAACTGTGAAAACAGCACTATTTATCAGCACTTCGGGGGTTTTCCTCGTTCAATTTTGAATAGAAAATATTATTTAGGTACACTTTGAGTGAAATGTCCACAGTTACGGAGATAAGCTATATATTTTTTTAATAAATTTATTTAGTAGATAAATACATTTTTTACAATAAAGATTTTTTTTCAATTTTCACATTGTATTTCTCTTCTACATGAGTAATTTTACTCGTGAATAGGAGAGGAGTATCATTACATTTAAAGTGTATTTAATAGTATGTAGTACATACTATTTACATATAAGAAAAAAGAAAAACTATTATGCAATAAACATAATGCAATAATGTGAGACAATAGTAATAATAAGGTAATAATAAGCATAAAACATATAACAGTGTGCAATTGTTTTTAAATGTGAAATAAAGAAAAATTATAAGCAAAGACCTGCAACAGAACGCAGTAAAAATAATATTAATTTTAAAATTATCTATTGTTAAATAAATATTCCGCAGATTTGTATAATAAAATATATACATAACTAAATAGATTACATTACATATTTTTTTTTATTAAGTGTAAGGGTATTTTTTAATGTTTTCTTGAAAGCCTCATAATTATTCTCATTTATCAAAGTTTACAATTTTTTTGAATATTTCTGACTTATTTTCTGTAAACAGTTGCATTATCAGTACTTATAACTTACCTATATGCAATATTAAAAGGTTATTTACTCTGATATAAAAGTATAGAGAAAATTTTCTATTCGCAATTGAATGAATAAAACTCCCCCGAAATTTTTGCTGCTAGCCATGAGACAATTTGTTATTTGTTAATAAATGTACTTTATAAACAAAAATTCTATTGTAAAGTCGGTTTCACGAATTAATCGGTTTTTCTCTTGCCAAGAAAAATTATACATTTTGTCAAATATTAATTATTTAAATACATTTTTGCAGTATTTAAACATAGATTTGCTTAGGCACACTGGAGAAAAATTATTTTCATGTTCACTGTGCAATTATTCACTCAATCAGAAATCAAACTTAAAAAGACATAAACTGTAGATACGTTACAAGCGTGAAATCTTGGCAACTCAAAAGTAAGGTAATTGCCTTACTTGCATTCGTTATCGAACGGACCGTCGTTGTGATCAGGCGCGACGCTACGCGGAAAAAGGAACAGAGTATCGTACACTATTGTAAGAATGAGTAAGTTATTTTAGTCACCATGACCTCTAATTACCTGATTTTTCTGTCTACTCTCTCTGTTGTCTCTTTCAATGCAAAATTTGCTACATATGAAAGCCGGCTAGTATGGGAATAACGTGTCTATATTATAATACGTCAATGTCTATACTCACACTGGAGAAAAACTATTTTCATGTTCACAGTGCAATTATTCCTTAAATCAGAAATGGATTCAAAATAAACATTTTCGTTATTTTCGTCTAGGGGTGCGATTTAACCTCTTGCCAAACAATGTTTTTCCAGGCGCTTTCAGTATCGTCCACATCCTGAAGAAAAAGATGCACATGCGGGACGAGGTGATCGGCATGGTGGGCGGCCTGTCCCAGATGGGCGCCACCCTGATGCTGCTCTTCAGCCACCGACCCTGGATGATGTTTGCCTGTGAGTGTCAATGTCAACCCTCCTCGAGTCTTCCGCGGCTAAGTAGCGAACAAACACGTTTATCTCGGAGCTTATTGCGACGCTTTTAAATGCGGCACTTTCCGCCACTTTTCCGCGATCTTGAATGCTAAACAAATACAGCTAACTCTGATTTATGATTTCGAGTAATTATTAGTGTGTTGCGAAACCGCTTGAGTATACATTCATTTGCAAAAGTTTAATGCCTACCGAGAGAGGTAATAAAATATTGCGTATCTCAAGGTTACTTTGAGAAATTTTGTTTTACTTCTTCATGTAGTGAAATACAGTGGCGTAGCTACCGCCTGGACTGTCAACCCGGGGTTCGAAATTCTATGAGCAATGTAAAGGCATCAGTCAAATGCAATTAGGGCATCCAAATACCCGGCCTAATTCATTACCCGGTTCTACGGGTATTTTTCAAGGAAGAACCGGGTACCCGGTTCGGTTCCGGGTAATTTTTGTAAATTATTATTTAAACTACTTTTGTAAACCGTTGAGAGTCCAATTTTTAATATATTTGAATCTTTGATTAAATATGACGTGATGTATTTAATTTTACTTTAATAATTAATATCATTTATTAAAAAAATAGGGTATTGAAATAAAATCAATATATTATGTAATTATTAATACTTTACTCTATCGAAATATTTTTACATTCCATCGATAGGAACATATACACATATACTTACATACTACATACATTTGTACAGTACAAAAACCGAAATTTCATTTTAACATATATTTGGCAATAATCCTTATTATAATTGTCCTAAAAATGCTGATAGTAATGCAAATATTCCCATCGCCAGCTTGAAAGAAACAAATGGCGAAATTGTATTCAGTAATGAGAAGTACAGATTGTTTTAAAATACCTACAGATAATATTTAATGTGTATAAATATTATAAACATTAAATATTATCTACTGTGCATTTATAAGAAGAATGTATATATTTTTAATTTCTTTTATAATTGTAATAAAATTTATTTCCTCTGTAATTTTCATGTTGCATTTGTATTACTAGCAGTTAAGCAATCGGCTATCGCCGATTTATTAACTATAAAAGGACGGATATCGCGAGGAATTCCCAGACTTCTCGGGCCGCGGCTCATTGGCCGGTCGGTCAATGCAATATAGATATAAATATTTTGGGAAATTCCATATTCGTCACCGCAAAAATAAATTTCTAGTATTTACCTACATCCTTTCAAAATAACCCTTACCTATGCTGCATTCGCTTATCTCGAAATCTATAGGCCGCTAAGTGCTGTCCCTTTTTTGTCGTTCAAAGAACGCCGATTCGGCTCTTCCATTTTATTTAAAATAATTGAAAAAAATTATTATATGAAATAAACCGGATATCCGTCAAAAATTACCCGGTTTCCGGTTCCATGAAAAGCATGGCGGGTACCCGGGTACCCGGTTTCGGTTCTACCCGGTTCGAATGCCCTAAATGCAATCACATAAATATTGTCGATAAATGTAAGTAGGTACAATGTTAGGTCTACATAGAACGGAGCTGGTCCAAAATAATTTACAGATATTCCTGCCGAAATTATGAGTCAAAAATGTTCAAGCAATGTCGTAATATCAATCAATGAAGATATGCAACTTTAAAATTAGATTTTTTTTTATTATTTCTGGCCGTCTTCTGTAAAATTTTAGACTAAAGTTAAAGTAACTTATAATAAATTATAAAAATTTATTCGCTACAATACACTAAAAAATTCGTTTCAAATTTCTGCAACGTTTTAATAATTCTATTTGACTTGTATTAAAGTTGACGAGTAAGACAGCATAGTAATGTTTAAGTACTAATTATAACATTAATTCTGGAGGAGGGAAGAGGTGTATTGAGGGAGAGGTGAAAGAAGGCGTTATTAAAATATATTATATAACTAGCTGTTCCTACCCGGCATTGCACAGGTCAAAGATTAAGTTGAAAATAAATTTGTGAGGGTAAACAAAGGTTCGATTCGAACGGTATAGATTTGCATCGAAAATATATTAGGGCGAGGGGAAAGGGTAAAAGGGAAGGGAGGAAATGTCACCTATGTTACCTGCCGAGTCCTAAAGAATAATTTTGCAAATTTTGAGTCCTATCGGTCGAATGGTATAGATTTTATTTTATTTATTTTTAATTTTTTTAATTTAAAGACTATCGACAGGTCAGAATGACCCTAATGGATAGTCATTTAGGACAAGGTGATTAGTACAGTTACAATTTACGATGATACATTAAAATAAAACATTAATACATTATACAATATAAGTATACTACAGTAAGTGATTACAAGATGAACGAAGTTCACATTCTCCGCACGACATAATAGGCATGTAGGCTCCCAGGTCAACTAAGTCAGAAAATGTGTACCCGCGCTTTGTGGCTATAAAATTTTTGTTTAGGTTGATTTCCGAAGAATCTGTCTTACACGCTCAAAATATTTTCGGTCAGGAGCGACATAATTTCTCTCTTAAACTGTGGTTATGTCATGTGAAATATGTCAATGTTGGGGTTCCATGACGTGACCTCGTTGTACTGGTTTATATTTATATTTTCATCGAAAATATATCAGGGTTGGGGAAGGGGTAAAATAATAGGGGGGAAATGTCGCCTATGTTACCTGCCGGGTCCTGAAGAATAAGTTTCCAAATTTTGAGTCTGATTGGTCGAACGGTACAGATTAGCATCTAAAATATATCAGGGGAGGGGAAGGGGTAAAAGAATAGAGGGAATATTGCCTATGTTACTCGCCAGATCCTAAAGCATAAGTATGCAAAAATTGAATCGAATTGGACAAACGGTATAAATTTGTATAGAGAACGGACAGACAGAGAGACATTGTGTTTTATAGGTATAGATTGTAATTATACATCTTTTGGCTCTTTTGGGGTATAAAAATAATAATATAAATAAAAAATAATAATTTTGTAACGGAAGTTGCGCGTGCACGCAGCATGTAGCGGAAATGCAAGACCATGAAGTCAGTTGTTAAAGTGAAATTTTAGTATGCAACAAAATGCGCTCACATCCATGCGCGCCAGAAATTAGCCATTGAAGAGAGCAAAATGTGTATAGATATTTCATATATTATTGCTTATGGTTGTTGCTAAGCCTCCGATACAATAGGAATGGCAAGCGGCAGAGCGTCTAAGCGTCAATGAGCCAGAGTAGTGCAGGGGCACCGGCCACGATACAACTAAGCTCACTACTCTGCCATCAATGCGCCCCTCGCTACTATGGCGCATTGACGCTCTGACGCTTGCCGCTCACTGCTCGTATCGTACCCGAGGCCTAGCCGTAAAAAATTCGGCCGTATTCTGAACAAAGCAATATTGCTAATTCTGTACCTTGACCAATCCAATCAATTAGAAAGCTCATTATTCATAATTGTGAATAACTTAATGTTTGTTTACGTTTTATAGCTTTCTGATTGATTGAATTCATTAATTTCAAACCTGTCAAACTTAAAACGTCAAAATTGGCGACATTATAATGTTCAATACAATAACTGTCAAGATACAGAAAAAGCAATATTGATTATTTCAGAATACGGCCTGTTTATTCATTTGAAATTAATGTTCCAGTAATATAAATAATGCAGGTACCCATTGCCGACCATTCAAAATTTGACGAATGATTGGTTATTGAATTGAAAATTAGAACTGTTTATTGAATTACGGTTTTAGCTGTGATTTCTGTTTTTCAAGTTATTGTCGATGTTTGACTGCGTTCATCTGCGTTTGACAGAATGTCATCAGTTTGGAAATGTCCGCTGGTAAAACCTTGTAATTACTTTGCGATTCTTGACATCAATTTTTTAATAATCCAGATGACGACGTCATTTGCGATACCTAAGAGTCGCTATGGTCGTGGGAATGCATATTTTAAAATTTGTATAGTTTTTGATTTAATATTGTTTCAAAACGTGGTTTTTTATGCGTGCCAAAGAAGTATAACTTCTAACATGTGTATATAGGTACACACCTACTTTTTATATGAAAAATACACATTTCGAAACTGTTTAAATAATAAACAAATTGGTCTATCTTTTATTTGCTTAGAATGCATTGTGTGTGAATCAAAATGATTAAGAATTTAATCATATTATATATACATTGCCATTTGAGTCATGTTTTTACGAGTCCAATGATCCAATTTTAATCTGTTCAGTGCTCAATATTCATTATCTGAGAATAATTCATGTCCCGTTTTTATGAGTCCATTGATCCAATTTTGAACTTTAGTTTAGTGCTTAATTTTCATTATCTGAGAATAATTAATTTGAATGGTCCATAAATTTAATTAGTGTTATGGAGATATTTTATAATAATAGTGACTGATAGAACATTTGTCAAGAATGCGTAAGTGCATCGCACAATATTTGTAACATTGAAATGCACAGCGACGCAGCACTCTCTCTGTGTGTCCCTTGAAGATTTATTTATTCAATTTCGTCATCTTCTTCTTCTTCTACCCCTTATCCTATTGGGTCGGGGTCCCTGCAACGCATAAAAGGTTCCAACTTTTCCTATCTTGGGCTTCGCTCTCCACGTCAGCTCAATTTAATTGCAACCTCGCTTCGCAGCTGTCCTTCAACTGTTTCCGCCAGCTCCTCCTAGAACGGCCCCTTGGTCTTCTATCTTCTGGTCTTGCCTGGAATATCCGCTTTGGCAGTCTATCTGCTGGCATCCGCAAGATATGTCTCAGCTACCGTAACTGTAATTTCTCGATAAGTGTCAATAAGGGTTCTATTTCGAGAAATTCTCTTATTTGAGTTTAATCCCTTCTGGATACTCTTACTATTCCTTGTAAAAATCCCATCCCTTTTGGTCAAGATCAATAAAAGAAACAAGTTTAATTAATTTAATTTGGATTGATGGGCCGGTTTTGGCCACTACCCCAGTTTTGATCACTTGGACATTCAAAGGTGTATAAATAAGATAATGAAAATATAGCTATTCGTTATTTATTTTTGCCGATCAATTCTTTACTGTATTTTCTTTTAATAAGTAACAGCTGTCTCTCCATTTTCTTTCTTTGAATATTAGTTGAAGTTCTTGGTAACATTCGTTAAAAATTATTAGTCTTATCAAAAACATAAGAGCCTTTTACTTAATAGAAAATGCCACAACTGGCTGAGCAAAAGAGCAACAAAGTAAGAACTTTGTTCCTGTTTTGGCCATGGACATGGCCACAAATGACTCACAATACACTAACGCACTATGTGAGTCATTTGTGTTAGTTTTGGCCACCTTTTTTGAAAAACATAATTAATTAGGTGACTGACGATACTATGACATTCAATTATAAAAACCATGGCCGCAAAAGAGGTAATTGAACAAACGTAAACAAGTCAACTCTCCCGGAGTACCTGGAAAGTCAGATTCAACAAGATCTACTAAAATATTTCTAAGATTTTTATCAAAATGGTTTAGATTAGACTAGTTGTTCTGAAGCATCTATGCTATACACAGTATAGATAGCTTTTAAAGATGATAATTCAGTTCTGAAGTTAAGAAGAGTACAATCATCGAATGAGTTGAATTCTTATAATGCACTTTCTCAAAAAGTACTCTTATTGAGACTCAGTTGTCCGTTGATGCATCAACCATTGATTTAAATTCTACTACTAGAATGGATCCAATAAGTAATGTTCAGCACGAAGTACCAGTTCAAGAAGACACATTACAATTAAGAAAATAGCCTCGCAACACTAGCTTTATAAATTTTCTTAACCATCCTCTCCTCGCTTATACATTTCACACGAATAATCATATAAGCGCACCTTTACTTACTGTCGGCCGTATTCTAAAAATAAGAAGATTGTTTTGGTTATTGTTACCCCAGCACTCAAAATTAGACAAGTCATAGATTTACGACAATTTGCCTTATTCAGTGATTACTACCCCAACACTCAAAAATAGACGGGACTTATTTGTTTATTGCCGTGTAATTATTACTTAATTAATTTACATTTAAAATTTTTGCAATTTTAGATGTGACCTTTATAATATGTAGGTACCTATATACATCTAGAATTTAATAATTCTTATATACCTATGTTGAACTCTTTCTACACTGCTCAAATGAACAGCACGGTATGGCAACCATATTATTGGATTGTATTCTAACTACCAACTGTATAGAGTATTTTTGGCAGGAAGTGAATAAATGACATATTTTACTTTTGTCAGTATGAAATTATATTCACACAATCGTACCAAGATTTTCCACACATGTGCCTTAGCGACGGGAATGTAATGGTGAAACATCAACCAGATAGTTCAAGTACACATGGTAGGATAGCCCAGCGAACTCCGCACAGAATCTAAATGCCTGTAAAAACACGAGAAACACTTTAGTAATTTTTAAAAATTAATTAAATTAGTCCATTTTGGGAAGCTAGATACGGGTTTTAATAAATATGTATTTATATTGTGACTCTTCCTTTCAGCAACCATCTTCGGCCTGTTTAGCAGAGCTGTGATGATCGCCGAGAGACCTGTGTTGAATAAACAAATCACTGCGAGCGAACAAGGTATGTACTTGGATTTTAAAATAAATAAAAATTTTAAAATGCCGTCTCAGAAAAGGTAACAAAGGCAAAAATAAATTGAATGTAGGTAAATTAGGTTTTTTTTTTCAAATAAAATGGGCCCTGTAACCTGTGTTAAAAAAATAAAGCTACAGTATCCTGTTAATATAATTTTCTTATGTTTGTCCGACATAATATGGTCATTTGGCATTTTGTCTTTAAAAAAGTACTAAATATGATTATTAATTATGTAATTATGAATCAAACGTAACGTGGTTTATTTCAATTAAAAATTTTAAACGTGAGTTCATAGACGGAAAAAAGAATAAGTATACCTCTTTCCATTGAAGAAAGACAATCGAATTAGTATATATAAGCCGTGCATATGACGCACATTGTTTCATTGTGTTGGTTTTTATATCCGTGAATAATCACATAATTGTATATATGTATTTATTTTTCCATATTTAGTCCTATCCAGAATTCAATGACACATTGCGATTTTTTTTCAGGTAAAATAAACAGTATCACCGCTGTGCTGGAAAAGTGCCTGTCGTTCGTGTTCGTTCCTTTGTCAAACTACATATACTTTTGGACGATAGCCGTGTACCCCAGTGCCTTCCTGCTAATCAGTGTGATCGCCTGTTTCGTGCAGATCCTCGCGTACGGCATCGTTGTCAAACTTCCGCAGGAAGCTGTCCTTAAAACCGAAGACGTGAAGGAATCTATCCTTAAAACTGAAGACGTGAAGGATGGTATTCTTAAAACCGAAGACGTGAAGGAAAGTGTCGAAGTATGAACTGGGAAAATTAAGGCTAGTTCAATTATCATAACACAAATGAGATCTGTAAAAGACTCAGGACTATGTTAATGTTTTCTTTTATGTACATACCTATTTATAACAGTATTAGCAACGAAATTGCCAAATTAATCTCGAATTTGGTTTTGATTTTAAGTGCCTACAAAATTGTGTTCATATTGACTCTTCTTCTTTGTCTTTGCCACTTTCCACTTTAGATGGGATCGGCTCTCCTAATCATTCTGCACCAAGATCGCCTATCTTGGGTTGTCGGATCAAAATTGGTTTTCTTATGTTAGTATCACCGTGCTCTTTTTTTGATTTTTCTGAATTTTAATTTTTTTTATAAATGAAATTTTAGTTGTAGAACAATTAAAAATTTATTTATACAGGTCAGGCAAAAATACCTCCTCTATTTTATAAGGAAGTTGGTAAGTTCTTTCACCCTGTATTATAACGGCGAAAATGAAAAAGTCTATAAAATTGTTTCCATATCAAGTCATAGCACTTATGCTTTATAAATATGATTGACTTTAGCCTGTGAACCTAACGCCTGTGTTTTTATTGTAATGTCGTATAGTTTTTTAAAATATAACAGAATCCATATAACATATTTTTCGTTTTCTAATTTGGCACCTTAAAATTGTTTCCCAAGATTTTCAGTACAAAAGTAAAAAAATTAACAATACATATTAAAGAAGTGTAATTCGAATTCTTGGCCATTGGTGTCAAAGATTGGTGTCATAAGCACAGCTGACGAACATTGAGTGATATTAAAATTATTTATAATATTTATAAATGGTATAATGAATCGTCATTCAATATTTCTTGAGTGAGAATAGAATGTAGGATCTACTTGTTAAGTTTTTAAAATATTTATAAGTAATATAATAACTACTAGATATGTAGTTTTTATTGGCTGGTATTAATTTCTCAACCAAACATGAAATAGGTAGAACATTTTTGGTCTATGAAAAATTGTGGTCTAGTTATGTATGTTACACTTTGTTTACAGTAGAATCTCATTAATTCGAAATTCAAGGGATTCAAAAAAACATTTTGAATTAACTGGAACCTCCTTAATTCGAAATTCAAGATACAAAAAAATCGCCATGTGACCGCAAAACTTGCCAAATATCGTAAAACTCATGAATAAAGTTCACGGATACCCAAAAATTTATCTCTTCAATTAAAGTTGCTACAAAAATATATGAAATATACAAAAAACAAGTATTTTTGTATATTTCAAAAAAAATCATTTCAAAATACAATATTTATTACATGCGAATACAAGGTCGCGACATTTCTATTACGAAGGTACACAATATTGATATATGTATTTTTTTTTTTTTGTTTGGGGTGTAAATAGATAGTATTGAACTTATTAACTTACATATGTCCTAGCATATTTCACATAAAAAAATTGTTGTCCTGACTTGTGAAAAAATCCAAATATATTTTCATTTTTGTCAAATTTAAAAAAAAATAGAATTATCTGAAATAAAATGTATTGATTCATGGTGTAAAGAGCTAAAAAATATATCGAATTAGGAATTACTGGGGTTTTCGAATTAATCTACATACTAGGAAATTAGCATTTTGGGAATTATGGGTTTGAAAATTTTTGAATTACAGCGAATTTCTAACTATCGGGGTTCAAATTAAGGCCGGCCGCATTGGATACGAATTATTACGTACGTATTCGTATGATTATTTTCGTACGTATGGAGCGCGCACATTGATTGCGTCTTGTGTTGGTCACAATCGCATTTCTCCAATAACGTTTGTGCCAAATGAATAAACTGTATCTTCTGGAAAACTCTATTATGGCAGACTTAAATAATGACAAATTTCATGACTATCTATCTAATAGATTCACAAATGCTGGGGAGAATCGAAGTGAATCGAATCGAACTCATAATATCGGAGAAATATTTAAAAGTTTTTTTTTGTTCAAAGTACTCACCTAATTATACCTCACCTTTATTAAACCAAATTATTTAACTTACAGGTATTTTTTAGTTCCTTAGAGATTCTCCGCCATGATCTGCGCTGATGGTCACGTAGTTGAATCACTATGGTCCCACAAATATTTGTAATCATGTGTCAAATTGTCAAAATTTTCAATATCCATCGTAGAAAATGCAAAAATTTCCGAACAAATCCGGATTGTATCGGACGTCGCATCTATACATGCGTACACGCACTACTAAAACGTGTACAGTGTGTGATGTTCAATACTACTTCTAAGGTCAGGAATGTACTTGCGTATTCGTATGTATATGTACTACTCAATTTCGTACAAAAACGCATTCAGTCTGCGGCCGGTGTAATGGGGTTTTACTGTATTTGTGTATACATATATGTACATATGTTGAATGTAATTTATTTTTATACAATTGTTTTTCGATATTTCAGTTTAAGCAGTGTAATAAATTATACTTCAGCTGTGATCATGGTGTGCACCACTGACTACTAAAATAAATAGACATGAACTAATACAAATTCCTTGTGACACCACGTCTAGTACCAATATGTTCATCATGCTTAAACAATTACAACGAGCTTGTAAATTTTAAAACAATTATAAAAATTTCAATCTAAACATTCAAATATCTCAAAAAGTGTAAGGTCTTACTAAATAAGTCACGCTTTATTAAAAGAAAAAATTTGTCTATTATAAAAAATATGTATTTTTCTCCAGGGGATTTAATTACACAAAAATAAATACTTGAACTGCATTACAAATGTGTCTTAGACATACACAAAGTTAGCAAACTTTTCTAGTGTGACCCATTCCCTTCTCCTAAAGAACTATATTGCTTAGTTCATCTCTATACATATTTTTTATTCTGTGGTGTACATAATAATATTTATATACTTGATAATAAAATGATAAAATATTTATTTTTGTTTAATTTTTTCAAATACTCTAAACAAACATTATAAAAAAAACGAAATACAATATTAACCACAAAATATATTTTTAAATATATGTTTATATATGAAAGTAGACCTCTTTCCATTAAAGGAGGACAATCGAATTAGTATGTGTAAGCTGTGCGTAAGAAGCACATTGTTTTGTCGTGTTGGAGTGTACGTGTATAAACACCAACACAACGAAAAAATGTGCCTCGTACGCATGGCTTACACATACTTTTTGCTTGTCATCGATTGCTAGTCATCGATTCCATGTAGATCACTCCGCGTCCCAACTATCTAACGGAGTTGTACTCTAATTTATTTATTTATTTATTTAATTCGGTCATCCAACACAATGCTTGATAAAATGAAATACAAAAAAAATAGTTAAATGTCTCCCTCAATTAAAGGATAACACAAATAGGACATAATCATAGATAAGTCAATTTGACAATGACAGATAAAATATCATTTAAACAATTGTTCCAAATTTAGCTTTAACACAGACATAAAGGGGCTCGTGATGTATATAATATACATGATATACTGTCTCCCCTCTGGTTTATGAGATGTAATAAACCCATTAAAAGTTATACAGAGAACGATTATTAAAATAATATGCATTAAAAAAAATTCTCAACACAAACATTCTTCACAAAATTCCCAGTTCTGAATTTAGAAAATATTCATAAAAAAACCCTATTATCCGATTAATTAAAAAAATATTTTTGCAAAATTTCTTAATATTACATACATCCTTCAAAATGCAACACTAAACAATATCAGAAAAATATATGTATGTACATAGGTATATAAATACAGAAATTAAGAAGCTAATAGAGATTTTAAAAATGAGTTCATTTAATTCAAAAAGAAATTAAATGAATGCAACAAAAAATACAATTTTTATAAATATCTCTTATATATAGAAAAAAATTGATTATATAAAAGTGAAAATCCCTCTCTAAACACAAGAATTAGTCCCTTTTTGGAGAGAAACAACGATAACATTTATGTATCTTTATAGTTTTAACAGCGAATTGATACCCACCGCTTTCCTAGGACCTTTTTATGAGCGAAAGCTCTCATATGTACTGTGAATGGTGAATGGTACCCACCGCTTACCCAGGACCGTTTTATGAGCAAAAGCTCCCATATCGGTCCTTCTCATTCGTCTCCAGGTTGACATTTTTTTAGCTACAATGCAAGACCGTGCTGCCCCGCACGGGTCGTATAAACCGGTGCGAGGCGGCACGGCCGCAAAAACAAAACCATTCACAGACCGACACCATTAGATACGTCTTTATTGCATAAAAGAAATACATAAATAAATTCAAGAACAAAGAAAAGGTAAAATAACAAAATAAGAAAAATAATACAAAATAATACG